>PVJA010017996.1:9049-40791 GCA_004027025.1 Myocastor coypus | reverse complement strand
AATAGCCTCCAACATCACAAGCTTCACTGGTGGCCCACTGCAATTGCAGAACATTTGAGTGTGTATGTATCTGCTTCCTCTTAGTCCAAAGAAAAGTATATTCTTTTCCCTTTTTTTTTTTTCATTCTAAGCAACATCAATAGGGAGGTGGGTCATGCCCACACACTGTACTCTATAGAACGATTTTGAGGACAATATGCAATATGTCAACTTTCAAAGAAAAGAAAGGGGAAAAGAAAAAAAAAGTAATGTTGATTTAGAAGGGTTAATGTTTAATTGTTTGATCAATCTTATATACCTATACATATTAATCTAAACTGATCTGATGATGAAAATATGTAATATAACCATTGTTAAATTTAAACAGTAAAAACAATAAAAAAAATAAAGTAACACCCTCAGATTCTTGTATTTTTAATGACATCTACATAAACTCTCGGCTTTCAAATGCCATAATAAGAAAGGGAGGAAATGAAGCAGGCAGGAAACCCTTCCTTACAGAGGTCGCAGCTTAGCAAACAGTTCACTGGGATCAGACAGTTCACAGCACATCTTTTAAAAATATTTATGTTTTAACTGATATAAGAATTAGTCTTAATTTTCTTTTCCTTTTTTTTTTCCTTAGCAACATCAATAGGAAGGTGGGTCATGCCCACACACTGTGCTCTGTAGAACTATTGTGAGGACAATATGCAATGTGTCAACTGTTAAGAAAAGAAAGGGGAAAAGAAAAAAACAAGTAATGTTTATTGAAAGTGTTAATGTTTAACTGTTTGATCAATCTTATATACCTATATCTACCAATCTAAACTGATCTGATGATGAAAATATGTAGTATAACCATTGTTAAATTTAAATAATAAAAAAATGAAAAAAAAGAATTAGTCTTAATTGTTGGGCACAGTGTGACACTTTGATGCATGCATATAACATGCAATGTTTGAATCAGAGTAATTGGCATGTCTACCTCTTTAAATGTTTATCTTTCTTTGTGTTGGGAATCTTTAAATTTTTCTTTTCTAGTTTCTTATGAAATAAATTACTGAGCCAGGCGTGGTGGCGCATGCCTTTAATCCCAGCAGTTGGGAGGCTGGGGCAGGCGGATTGGTGCAAGTTCGAGACCAACCTGGGCTACAAAAGTGAGCTCAAGGTCAGCCTGAACTGCATAGCAAGGCCCTATCTCAAAAAGATAAAAAAAAAAAAAAAGAACGACATTACTATAAACAATAGATTCCCTGCTGTGCTGTAGAACACTAGAACTTGCTCCTCCCATGTAATTGTCCTTCTTTTACCTCTCCTTCCTCCTTTATTTCTAGCATCTAATTGCTCATCAGGTTTCTTTCCACGATGGCTCAGGCTTGCTCTTCCCTCATTGGCGCCACAGGCCCTTCATTGGGATGGCTCCGTGTACCCTCTTCAGCTTCCACTTCTGTTGGGGGCCCAGCCTTAATTCATTATTTACCCATTAGATTTGAGAAAAAGGTTGTGGTGATGGGGCAATAGAAAGACTATGTGTTTGTATGGTCTGTTTCCTCTCCATGTGCCATGTCATGTCATACACCGCCCAATACATCCCTAAATAAGCCCTCCCCATTTTTATTTATTTACTTTGTGGCACTGGGGACTGATCCCAGGGTCTTATATGCTAGGTGAGTGTTGAGTCCTGCACTACATTCCCCACCCAATATACACAACAGCAGAAAACCCATGCTGTGGTATTTGTAATTTCCATCTTGATCCCAAAGGATTCAGTAAATACATAAAATTATTATGAGTATCCCATAGTATTTTTTAGTATGATAAAATATAAAAGGTACCATTTTAACTGCACAGTTCAATGACAGTAAGTTCATTTCCATTATTATGCAACCAGGACCACTAGCTAGCTTCGGGACTAATTTTTTAATCATCCCAAATTGAAATCCTGCACCTACTCAATAATAATTCTCTATTTTTCCCATCCTACGGTGTTTTGCTGACTTTATTATATTCTAGCTCTGGGCAGCAACAGTCAATCATTAACCTTCTTCTTCTTCTTCTTCTTCTTCTTCTTCTTCTTCTTCTTCTTCTTCTTCTTCTTCTTCTTCTTCTTCTTCTTCTTCTTCTTCCTCTGTCTTTTTGAGACAGAGTCTCATTATGCAGTTCAGGCTGGCCTTGAGCTCACTTCTGTAGTCCAGGCTGGTGTTGAACTCACACCGATCCTCCTGCCTCAGCCTCCCAGGTGCTGGGATTACAGGGGTGTGCCACCATGCCCGGCCCATTAACCTTCTTCTGATGCAGCTTCCAGAATTTTCTCCCTTTAGCATCTAGACACTGGAAATACAGTGAAACACCACCAAGTGCATTGGGTTGGAATGTAAGCTTCACCTTCCATGAGTAAGTAGCTGTCTTATGCAGAAACATCTAAGCTGAAGAGCCATAGGCTGAGGAAGGAGGAAGTACACACGCACTATGATTTCTATTTTTCAAATAAAGATACTGACATCTAGAAAATTTAAATAATTTGCTGGCTGTCATATTGCCACAGTTCTGGAGTCCAAATAGGGAGGCTGTTTGCTCATTCTAAGTGGTCCTTTCTTTTGGCTTCTGTCATTCAGGAGACCATATTTTCAAGTATCGGGTGACTATCCTTTAATCTAAAGATTAAAAAAACAGGTTTTACTCATTAAAAAAACAGGTTTTACTTTCAAGCAGCTCAGAGAGGACTCAGAAAGCTACAGTTTCCCCACTAGCAGATCTAGGCACTGAATTATTCTTACCACCTCACCTCCCTAGACTTCAGCAGAAAGAATCACACTAGGAGAAAAGACAGATTTTGATGAGATAGATTTAGTCAATGATGGGGCAAAATAGAAAGTGAGGAAACAGGGATAGCCTTTAATCCCTGGCATATGAGATTAAATGAAGCATTTATGCAAAAGCTAGAACTTTGAGGGCTCTTAACAAAGTTAAGGGAACACACAAATTTTGAGGACAAGGTGTATTCAGGTTTCAAAATCTGTTCAGTGTGCCGTGATTTTAAAATCAGGCCAGTGGCTGATTTTAAAAAGCACAGACTCACAGATGGGGAGATAGCTTTGACGGTCTAAGTGCTTGCCTGGCTAGCACAAGGACCTAGGTCAGGAAGATCACTAGAGTCCGAGCTGTGTAGCAAGACCTGTGCAAATAAATGAATAAATAAAATATTTTAAAAAATTTTAAAATTATATTCAATCAAGTTGTTTTCTGTGAAGCAGGTTATAGGGAGGTGCTTGAGCAAGAGCATGCCGGGCTTAGTTTTCCTCAGCATGAGTTGGGCCCAGCACGTGCTCTCCCTTCTGGGGTGTGGCAGTTCTGGAAAGCCCTTACCCCACCATTCCTCTCAAGGTGAAACTTGTTTCTACCTTCTCGCATCTTGGCTCTGAAGACACAGAGCTGGAGCCACAGCTCTACAAACAGCTCCTGCGTGATCTCATCCTGTGGGATTTCCTCCTCCTACTGTGGGCAGGATTTAGTTTCCCGTCACTTAAAGATACAGGAGAGCAGCCTCCTCAATCAGTGCTTATCAAAGTTCTTGGAATAATCCAAATACATTTTTGAATGGATGAATGGGCAAGCAAAACTGCATGACATGTGACATTTTCTCTATCCATTCATTCACTGTGGCTCTTTCTTCTCTCTCTCTCTGTCTGTCTCTGCCTCTGTCTCTGTCTCTGTCTCTGTCTCTGTCTCCCTTTTTGCTAGGGATTAAACCCAGGGCCTTGGGCACATGCTGAGAAAAAAGCACCAGACCACCCCCCATTGGCCTGTATCCCCACGTCAATGAATTCCTGCTTAGCAACAAATTCTTTTCAAAAAAGGAATGAAATTCTGATACATGCTACAACATGGCTAACACTTGAAAACATGACAAGTCAGAAACAAAAGGACATGTTTTATGATTCTACTTATGTAATCTCAGCAGTCAAACGAATAGTGATAGAATATAGAACAATGGCTAGCAGATCCTACAATGGAGGAAATTGGGAGTTATTGTTGAATTTTGTAGAGTTTCAGTCTGGGACGATAAAAGAATTCTAGAGGTAGATGGTGATGTGGTTGCAAAACTGTGAAGATCCTTCATGTGACTGGACTGTATACTTGTAGTGAATTTTATGTTATATATTTTTACCAGAATAAAAATGTTATTTAAAAAAGTTCTCAGAGCAGAATCTGGTGTATAGTAAATTTTCTGTGCTGTTTATTATATCTCCTGCATTGTTGCCTAATAGTTTTTAACTGCTACATTTTTATTAAGCATTGAGTTTGATATCATCTCTTCAACTTAAAGGCAAGGGCCGTACCATAGCTTGCTTGCCCTTCATCGACTTGCCAGGGTATCTTGTACTTAGTTGGGGCCTGTAAATCATTGACAGATTTCAAATAACCTGATCTACAACGTGACCTGCGTTTGTACTGCAGTGCAGTGAATCTGAGTGCTTTATCTGTGCATGGCTGTTAGTAGCATGGAGATTAAGAACCAGAGTTGGAGTAAAAAAAGAATTGGGTTTGAGTTTTGGTCTTGTTATTTACCATGTACCACTGGCACAATCAGTCAGTCAGGTATATAATATCTGCTTTTGGATGGTTACTGTAATGATCAAGATGAGATAATCCCACCCCATTTTATATGCTCAGTAAATAGAAGTTAATACAACTTCTAAAAATTTTAAGTAAAATCCTTTAACTTCATCCCTTTGTAAGTCAGTTTCTGAAACAAGGGATTAGCTTAAAATAAGTGCCAATACCTGCAGTACTGTGGCTGTTTCTGCAACAAAGGATAATTTCTTAAGGGATAACTTCCCAAGACGATTGTAAGACTTACTCTGCTTCCTATGCCCAGAAGACCAAAATACACTGGGAAATTGTAAAAGCCCCAGAAGAGTCAGACCAAGTTTCCACTGGATGCTCGCACCACTTAGGTGTGGCTGGCTGCTCTGGGCCTCTACTGCTGAGGGCAAGGCAATGCTGAGTAAAGTTGGTGCCAAATGCCTAGGCCGTCCTCCAAGGACTCCAGTCTATACAGAGAAGAGCCAAGGTACTGTTGGCTTCCACCACTGTGAAGCAGTGAATCCACAAAGACCAGGAAGATTGCTCAAGACTGTTTCATAACAAAATGTGTAAAATCTAGTGGCCACTAGGGCTGGCTGCAAGGATATCCAGCAAGAGGAAGCCTAGTATGATCCCTGTTCATCTCAGAGATGAACCCCTCAGAGCTGAGTCTTCCTATAGCAGGATCCAGAGTTGGACAGATTAAAATTTTCTCTCTCTGATCGTTTCAGGGGAATGCATTTCAGAGCAGAGCAATGAGTTTCCTCTTAGTTTAAAGACAGGTGATCACACTTAAAAGTGTTGGACAAAAAATGAGATTCTCTTGGAATGGGCATTCCAGGAAATCTATATGGGGGCTTACGCAGGAAAAAAAAATGCAAAAACGCATTGGATACACCTTAGATTTCACAGTATCTAAGGTAATGTGGAATACAAAGAAAAAGAGGGCAAGAGCAAGAGAGAGAGGTGGGGGCAGGGGCAGAGAGGAGCAGATGGAAAGCAAACATGCTAGGAAACACTTGATGTGGGCAGTCAAAAACAGAGAGCTGGGAACTGTAATCTGGGTGTTATACAAAGCAGTCATCACCTAGTGGGCAGCCGCTCAGTCACCCCTTGCCACCTGTTGACATTTCTTTAGACGCTGTGCACCTGCTGGCACAAAAGTATTTTGTATTTATCTGTCAGTGCCTCAAACATAGGTACATTCTATTTTCCTACTCACAGAAACATATGTAACTAGTCTTCCAAGGACCTTTATGCTTCAAGTTCCTTGTGTATAACATGAGTCTGCATATGCCCCACAACTTGAGGAATGTTACCCTAACCTATGTCACTAATGAACTACCTTGAGTTCTCATTTATGATGGGAAATACATATTGCTATGTGCTATGTAACAGAATATAAATAGAGTGCAATGTGAGATTTTAGTTTGAAAAAGTGCTCATGAAGAAAAGGCTATAGAATAGTGAATGAAGTGTTTATAGTTATTTTCTTACTCACATTTAATATATGTGTACAGTTTCCAAATTGTTAGAAAACTCCTCCAGAATTATGGGTGCTATGTGCTCTAGGCAATATTAGCAACCTCAATATCCTCTTGGGGCCAGGAATGATTAGAAGGTTTGGTAGATTCATGTGATTGGATGTGGCTATTTATTACCTTAAGTGATAGCATTGAAGATCATGGTTGACTCCTAAAAAGAAAGATGAGATATTAATATAATTCATCCTACACCAGATTTAAATCTCATAATCCAAACAAACAGGTCTGAAGTTTCACAAATGGAATTTCCACATATGTTAAATTATCACAATGACATGTCTTTTTCTCTGTTATACATTATTAATTTCAAGTCAGCTTCAGTTCAACTCACCATATATTTAGTACATACTATTTACAAGGTTGTTTAAAAATATGCAAAGCCAAACTTTACTGAAAGGGAAAATACAAGCACATAAAGAACAGTATCACTGATCACTGCATATAACATATTCATCAAAATGCAATCAGAACGCTATACTATGCCCATAGTAGAATTTTATACTTTCTGAATTCTTTGGGGTTAATATGCAGATTATAAATAAAAAAAATTTAGGATTTTTAAAGCAGTTGATTGATTATTTGATGACTAAATTTACTTGGTCAATTAAGATTTTCAGTGAGCAATTTTTGTACTGTTTAATTTCAGAGTTTTATACCTTAAAGAAACTGTAAATGATTATTTGAAGCTGTTATAAGAAGTTTCACTAATTCCTTGGTTCACTTTTTCCTTTTCAATAGATGTGCCCAAATAGACTATTCATCACTGGTGCTATGTTTGTAAATTTTCTATGTGAAGCTGGGCGTGGTGGCGCACGCCTGCAAACCCAGCACTCAGGAGGTTGAGGCAGGAGGATCAGTGCAAGTTCAAGACCAGCCTGGGCTGCAAAAGTGAGCTCAAGGCCAGCCTCAACTGCATATCAAGACCCTGTCTCAAAAAGACCAAAAATAAATAAATAAATAAATAAATAAATAAATAAATAAAATTTTCTATGTGATACTTAGATATGATATGTTACTAAGATATGCTTCGATCTCCATTTTTCAGTTTAAGAAGAGTATGGTGTCTTCCCCAATGCTAAGGTAAGACAGCGTGTGTGTGTGTGTGTGTGTGTGTGTGTGTGTGTGTGTGTGTGTGTGAGTGTGTGTGTCCTGATACTACTGCTTGACACTGTCATGTTGAGTAGTTGACTTCATTTTCGCATTAAATAATTTGAGAGAATCTACGCCATGTGTCACTCCCTGTTACCTCCTTTGGGGGAGACTAGAAGCAGCAGTGGTGGATTTGCTGGGACCATTTTGTCTTTTTCCTACAAGATACTGAAAGTCAGCCATTTCTCCCCAGAGCAGTTTTCGGAGCCCTCTCCTCCTCTGTTGCCCCACGTGAACTTGATCTCCCTTCTGTCTCTCCTGTCCACCTCATTTCTCCTACTCATCCCATCCCTTGCCTCTGGAGGCTGGATGAGCTCCAGCTCTTCTACTCTGAAGAACAATTTCATTCTCTGGGCCCTTTTCACAAACTCAGCTTTAGTTTATCTCTGTAAAACCGAGCTCATTGTGACACTGAACAGAAGAAAAATGCTCGTGCTCAAACACCAAATCAGGCATTCCCAAAGCATACCTTATGGGGGGAAAATAGTAACTTTTAGTACACATTGATAAAAGATGTTAAGTGGTTATTGTCAGGGTTATGTGATATTAATTGTTTTATGGGCAATCAATATTTATGTACCTGTAAAACAGTTTGTTAGCTACTTATTCTAGATAGTCCCTGAATTTTCTAAAGATGTTTAGAATTTAAAAAACAATTTTATAAAAAGACTTTTTTTTGACAGTAAGCGGTTTATTATGGTGTGGACGACATGTGGCACGTGGACAGACTGCTAACACCATGGTCAGCGGGGCAGCTGCACAGAAATGCAACGCTGCACCTGGCTCTGCGCTGCCTGCACAGGTGCTGGCAGCGCCACCTAGAAGGAAATTCGGAAACCATCTAATGAAGCAGGTGCTCTGGGGTGTCTTCTAGAAACTCAAAGAGACGTACAATGAAATAAACAAATATAAAATACAAAAAAAAAAAAAAAAAAGAAGAGTGGGCCCAGTGTTCTGTGTTGGACAGCATCTAAAAAACTCCAGGAATGACTCTGTGTCCTCATTTTAACGTGTGAGCCCTGGCAGAGGCCTCGGTGGCTGCTGACGCGTGGGCTCCTCGGGCTAAGCAGGGGGTGAGGCTGGGGCCGTGGTTCTTTGCTGTCTTCCATGGCCGGGGCTACCTACGTGGTGCTGACCCCGCTCAGCTCCTGCCTGATGGCATCGATGATCTCCTACACCTTGTGCAGCTCGCGAACCATCTCCTCCAGGATCTCCTGTTTCATCTGGTCCAGGTCAAAGGCGTCCAGGACCATGTCGCTCAAGCTCCCAGCAGGCTTCACTCTAGAGTGAGGCTGCAACTGAAGGGGACTCTTAGCTTCAGGACTCTTTGTAACAGATGGGGTTCTGGACAGCAGGGAGGACACGGGCTTCTCCATCGAGTTACTGTGGTCCCAGGGCTTCCGGCTAGCCTCTGTGGAGTTTAGGGGCCTGGCTGGCAGCTCGGGTCCCTGGGGATGGAGAGCTGCTAGGATCTTCCGTTTGGCTTTCGTCTTCCTTTTCTCTGCTGGCTTGTCTGTCTGTGAGGCTGCTTTTCCCCTCTTGGCCAGCAGCTTGTTCACCTCCTCCATGAGGCCTCCACTGCCGCCCCCACTGCTTGCCAGGTTGGCATCGGACTTCGAGGTTCTGCTGGGACTGGAGCCTCCCGAAGCATCTTCTGGCCACTGCGCTCTCCTCAGTCTCGCTGCTGCCAGGGGAGCGGCCAGGCCAGACATGAAGCTCTCATCATGGCTTGTGCCTTGGGCTCCTCCGGCTGGCAGTGGAGGTGGCGGTGGAGGGGTGACACCCGTGGGTGGAGGAGGGATGGGGGTGGGGGCGGGGGTGGAGGTCCCCTACATGAGAGGGGGGTGCCAGCTATGGAGGAGGGGTGTACGGGCAGGAGGATGGGTCCTGCGGCCAAGGCCCTTCTCTCCAGAGACTCTTGGCGGTGCTGCTGGGGCTCCATCCCTTGTCTTCTCTGGATGTCCATTCCTCAGGAGAGGCGCCATTCTGTACCTGACGCTGGGTGGAGGGACCTCCTTCTTGGGAATTCATGATGTTCAGGGCAAACAACATTGCACTGGAGAACATGGTCGCCTCTTCCTTACTGGCAAAGTTTAAGCCGTAGACCTGGCGGGCATCTTGCCACTGGTGGAAGGTTGGTGTTGCCTGATTGTACTTCAGCCCTTTCACTACTGAATAACTGATCACAACCTGCTGATCTTGCAGCTTGATTCCCACGACTCTGAAGGCATTGCTGGCAGTGTTGTGGTAGACGCTGATCCGGCTGAATCCCTGCTGTCCAGGCTTGATTGGTACCCATTTCTTACTGGTGTCATCATAGACCATCACGGAAGCCCGAGCTTGGCAAATACTCTGTTCACTCATGGTCGCGGCCGGGCGGGCGTGGGGCCGGGCAGCCAGGCAAGGCGGCAGCGAGCACAGGCCCTAGCAGGGGAGCTGGCCCCGGGGGCGCAGCGGCTCCGCGTCTGGCTGGGCTGCCGCGGGCGCTGGGGACTCATCTTCTGGGGCGGGCTGCGAGCCGCTAGCTGTGGGGCAGGGCGGCGCCTGCGGCTGACAACCGGGCCCCGGTCCCTTCCATCTTGGCGGGCGCGCGTGCCCGGCCCTAGAAAGAATTTATTAAAATAGGACCTTTTTAATTAAGTGTAGATTGTTACATATTTTTCTACAAAACTTTCTCTGTACTTTTATGAGAAAACAGTGAATGAAGTGACTGTACCTCAATTCACCTCTTCTAGTTGAATCATTCTTTTGAATATATTGTTCATACACTGAACTAAAATTTGATTTCTGGTATCATTCAATTGACAGTTCCACATTTGATCACCTAGGTTTCTGTCTGATGAATGCATTTCTACGCTTCAGTTGCATTCTCCATCTCATTGCCTGTCTCATCTCCAGTGCCTCCTACACGTGGCTGCCTGTGTTCTGCAAAATGACAGTTGCAGAATGGCTCCTATTGCACACGGAAATACAGCCGATGTTTTCTCAGTTCTTTAAATCTTAACTGTATTGGCTTATCTTCAGGTGATGCAACATTCATTAAATCTCCACGGACAAGTTGCTGTGCTATACCTGAAGGGGAGATACCACAGTGCACTGGCCTCATGGAGCTTAGGCTGGAACATATTTTCTTGCCCCTCTGAATTCTGTAGCCTCAGATCACTCATCACTCTAGATATGCTTTATGCTTTGCGCTTTCTTCTAATTTTGTTCTCTATCTGTAATTGCTTCTTCTTTCTTTTCTTTCTTTCTTTCTTTCTTTCTTTCTTTCTTTCTTTCTTTCCTTTCTTTTTCCTTCCTTCCTTCCTTTTTCTTTGCACGTTTTAAAGACGTCTGAACCGATTTTACTTTTATTTTCTTCACTTAAGTGAACTGTGAAATTTCAGTAATTTCTGGGGTGAAGCAAAAGAAAGGTCATTCTCAAGGTCAAGAGGATTGTCAGCTTCAGGCTGAGCCAGTGGTGCCAAGGAGGTGGGCAAACTGGCTTTGGGGCATGTGGAGGAAACAGCCCATAGGCAGTTGGCTTTGGAGTATAGGATGGGGTACCCAATGTCCTTTTCTGTGAGCTGGCCATTGGCTTGGCTGCCTTAGAACTGCCCTTGGCAGAGAGGATGGCTTTCTTCTGTTGCCACTCAGGCTTTTCACCACAAACTTGACCCTGTGTACTGCCTGATGAGCCAACTGTGTGTCTTTCACTGCTTCAGGGAACCCCTCCCTTGGGAGGGACACGTCATCCTGGGTGAACCTGGAGGTGACCTCTGGCCGGGTGAGGCTCTCACTCAGCTGCTTGGAGACCGGCAAGTTCTCCTGGAATGCTTTTGTGTTTTGATAGTCTGCTTTGAATTCTTCAAAGGGCAAGAAAACAATTTTGCTTCTCGTCAAAGTTTTCCTAGGTTCCTCCAATTAGTATTAATTTCCTTATACTCTAGAAGCCTTCTCTATTTTGTTGTAATTTATTGTGGTACAGAGGAAAGACCATAAACCTTGAAGTTAAAATGAGTTCAAAGCCTGTTAATACTTTTTTTTTTTTTTGAAACAGGGCTTTGCCTTGGCTCACTTCTGTCGCTTGCAGCCTGATCTCAAGTTCAAAGTGAGCCTCCGGTCTCAACCTCCTGAGCATTGGGAGGTTGCACCAGTTACCACTCCTGGCTCTATTGCAACTTATTAATACACAAACTAAAGAAAATCCCATAGTTCTTAAAAGCTGTTTTCACTATTTGGAAAATGGAGAAAATAATATTATCTCTCAATAACTTTATATCGATTAAGATAATAAAATAAAATTAATGATGCAAGATGATCTTTTATATGCTCATCAAAATGGCTGATTATTTGAGCTCTGTAAAATTGATAAAGGGAAATTATAATCACCTTTCACCATGCCAATGCCACTTTCACTATTTTTTCTAAGTTGTCGTCATACACTATATCTCTACTCTGTGCCACTGTTGCGTGTGATCACTTTCAAGCAGCCTGTCCTGTGAAACACGCATCATCCCTGTGTTTACTGGCGCTCAACATGTATCTCCACTCTCCCTCCACCTTTTCTTGTACACAAGAAGCTTGGAATCACACCTTTAGGTGCAGTTTAAGTTGTACCAGTGATTTAAGATATTTAAAAGAGAAAGTGGAAGTTAAGAGGATAAAGAGGATGCTTCCAGGAAACAGGGGTTGGTCAAGCACTATGCTTCCTCCTTTTGGAGCAGCAGCAGCAGCATTCTAATGTGATAGCAAGTGGTGGTCTGCCTGACTCTTATTCCTCCGGAGCACAGAAGGATCTGGGAAGCATCAAATTCATTATACTAAATACTTTTCTGTTTGAAGGTGGCTTCTGCTTCCCTTCCCTGAACACTGATGATACAAATGTATAAGCTAAGGCTCTGGTGGGTCAGCGGTATACCTGCACCCCCAGCTTTCAAGGGTGTAGAAGTGATAGCCAAGCCCATGCTACTTTCCAACTCTGTATTTCTTAGTCATGTTTTTCAGATATAGCTGTACTTACCAAATAAAATTATTTCACTAAAGGAAAAAAACATACATAAAGTTTATTTAAGAAACAAAATATAATGCTCATGAGGTAATACATGTCACGTATGGGTAAGCAGAATTTGTTCCAGTTGTGGTAAGATAAATTCAATTTAAACTAACTCAATAATAACAAAAACAAATGTATTGCAACACATCCAGATGTAAGATTGTGAGATCAGGAGATGGGGGTGATGGGCAGATAAGGACAAAGGGCTGAGTAAGCTAACTGAGTAAACTGAAAAACAACACCTAGACATGCTAATGCCTTGAAAACCTGGGATACAAAAGACAGAGAAATGTAGTCTGTTTTTCACCCATCAGAAGCCCAGTGACAACCACATCCCTGCATTCCTGCGCATCCTCTGCCCCTCTCTCTGCACTTCTGCTGGCCACAAAGCTATAAGCTTTAGATCCAGGCGCTTCCCTGGCACTCATTTTGACTCATCTAATCATAGCCTTTCTTTGTTGTTTCTAATAAACTACACCTGGTTCTATAGGCTAAGAGCACAGTGTGAGAGAACTGGGCATAGTTGCATGAGTGTAAGAGCTATACTAAGGGATGATGGATGCAGAGTATTTTGAGACCTTCATTTTATCTTCTGCCCCCAGATTTCTTTGATGTCAGCTTCATTTTCTCAGACTTGTTTCTACCATTGGTAGGGAATGCACCTGTGAGCCGCTGAAAATCTCCATACTTAACAGTGGGTTATTTTTGCACCAGCAATCAAACTCAAGATCTTGTGCTTAGCAGGCAGGTGTTTATGTGGCTGAGCTATCTTCCTGGCAGACACACATTCTATAACTAGAAGAAAGGCTATTTCTTTCAATAGCTCCAGCCATAGAAAATCTGGAGAAACACCTACTGGGCACATTGTGCATCCCATATCCATCCCTTGGCCAAATACTATGGCTAAGGAGACAAAGTTACCTAAGAATATGGTAACAGCATGTGGCCACAGAACACAGCATTCTCCAACTCAGACAAGGTCAATGAACAGCTGTCGCAGCCTATCTCCCATGCTCTCCCCTCCGCCGTCCCACACCACCAAGACCTCGTTGAGTAGATAGCACATTTAAGAAACACCTTAGGGAACATGATTGAGAAGTAGGAAAAAAAACCAAAAGCAGCTAATGATTTGGCAGTGTCCATGTACACCTAGTGATCAGTCCCTCTGAGACCCTCTGATAAGCTAACTTATGAATGCAGCTTAAAGATGTTCATCAAGGGAAGAAAGAGAAAGTTGTCCTTCAGCTTTTAACCACATTAAGACAAGACTTGCTGCTTGGCTATTAACTATCTCTCATTTCCATTTTGTTTATGGGTAGCAATTCATGATCACGAAATCCTGAGGGCTGGGGGCAAAAGTTACAGAGTATGTTCTCTCTTTTACAAAAGTTAAGAGCTAGAGAACAGAAGGGGGATGGAAACTGTCGCTATGGAAAATCAACTGACCTCTTTGCTTGTTATAGATTAGCAGAAAACTGGCTCTGCTCTGATGGACTGGCAGTGACACAGGCATCCTGAACTCTGCCTTTTTCTTAAGGTCTGTGCCACAGGACGTTAAGAAAAGAATACAACGTTGTAACAAAAAAGGAAATGCATACAGCCAAGTTGGTTAAATGCTTCATGAAAAGAAGATGCTGATGGGATTAAATGTACCCCAGAACGGCATACATATTTTATTCTAACTTGCTTTAGGTTGAAGTCAGGACATAAAAAGAACATATACACTGAAGAACTTGAATGCACTTTTAACACTGTAGTCAAAGAAAAGAAATACAACCCTTGGGAATGGATCTTCAACACTTTTCATTAAAAATTAGAGTTAAATAATTGCTTTCTGCCACTGCAATCCATGAAGTTACTCCCTGAAGTAGGCCTCCAACCTATGACAGCTCTCATCCTATAGAAGAAGCAAATCATTATGGAGGTCTAAGTATAAAGTGCAATAAGTAAGCAGCTCTGAATAAGATCTATCAGATTTAAAATTTCATATCCTTGTTGTTTTGTTGACTTGAAATCTTATTTAAAATCTAGCAGAGAAGCATCAATGATATTTTATATATATATATATATATATATATATATATATATATATATTTTATTTTTTATTTATTTTTTTTTTTTAACTTTCTGAAAAGCTTTATTCCAGAGGGGCTCAGTCCTTCTTGGCAGCTGCCTTCCTCATGGTGGCCAGCACGTTGCTCAGCTCCTCACGTTTCCTCATGGCACGGATGTGCATCCCCACCCTTTTCTTGATGAACTTGAGGGCACGTTTGTCCTTGGAGACCTTGAGCAGCTCCATGGCACTCCGCTCATAGGGAGTGAAGCCGCACACCTCCCGGATCATATCCCGCACGAACTTGGTGTGTTTGGTGAGGCGTCCGCGGCGGCCCCTGTGCCTTGGTTTGCTCACATTCTTAGTCACCTTGTGGCCCTTGTTGAGGCCCACGGCCATGAGATAGCAGAGGGCCATGGCTACTGTTCTTCAGTGGTTGCTGTGGCAGAAGCACATTCTTGCTTTTAATCTTTCATTTTTTATTTATTTGGTGCAGAGTCTCGCTATGCAGTTCAAACTTGTAGTGATCCTCCTGCCTCCCCAGCATTGGGATTATTGTGCACCACCATGCCCAGTTTTGGTGGTTGACTGACCCAGCATGTGTACAGGGGATTGAACCCTGTGCTTGCCACGCAGGCACTTAGACCACTGAGCTATCTCCTAGCCCCTTAAAGCATTTTCGGCTGAAGAAGTTTCACCAAAACGTTCTTTCCAATAATTTATCAGTTCCTCTGTAAGCAATGTAAGAAACCTACTTAGGCTTATTTTGTTAGGGATGTGTACACCCTCTGTGGAAAACAGTCTAGTACTGTGATGCCATCCTGAGCCTTTCTCTGATGAAGGGGAAGCAAGTACATAGATGGACATTGGGGTAGGCTTCCTCAGATAACCGGAGGACTGGGATGAAGCTTTAAATTGTAGAATGGAGCAAAGTAGGGAGCTATGGATCATACAAAAGTGAGTTTAAGAACTAAAGGAAAGATTGAATATGAATATACACCAAAGGAGCAATTTTGCAAATGGGAAAGGAGGGCATATTAAGAGAACTGGTCTAATTGGAAAGAAATACTCATCTTCTCTTCAACAAAGCAGTTTCCTGGGAAACCAATGAAGGTATCTAATTCCTCAGAGCTGCAAAGGGTGAGGAGTTCAGATCAGCTTTGACCCTGAAGTCATGCACCTTTTTATAATATACATTGTATGCACTTTGTATTGTTCATAAATAACTTTGTTTCCTCACTAGTCTGTAAGGCCCTAAAAGGGAAGGGGCAGGGAGCTGATATTTAATTAACCAACACATGTGTCTATTACTATGTTACTTAAAAAGTCTTTTGAATAAGCATCTTCTATAATTTAGAATATTGTAAGAATGTTCTGTTTGATTTTGCTTCTAAGAATTGTAACAGACATCTGGCAATGAAATGAATTTGCTCGTGAAGTTCAGTGTGTACTTTGACTTTGGAGAAGAGAAACCATGGCATTCTCTTGGCTTATTAGGTGTGCAAATTTAGTCCCTATGTGGTCATCTTAAATGAACAAAGAGAACAATACTATCTACCCTGGAGAATGATTATGTTTATTCAGTAAGGTGAATTCTGATTAACAAACCTTTATTTAGTATATACTGCTGTTGTATGGTAGGGTCATCATACTGGGCACTGGAGTTAGAAAGAAGGGAACATTTTGTAAGATACTTTATATTTCATAGCCCAGGGATGTCAGGCTCTTGTGCATCATAATGGTTTAAAGAATTTTAGAGTTCAGAAGGAAGAAATACCATTTTGGTCAATGTCTTTACGTCTCAGATGAGTAAACAAGGCAAAAGAGGTCAACTGCACTGACCGAAATCACATTGTGGTTGTCCTACTAACATGTTTTGAAAGTGTCTGAATGTTATTTCATACTAAAAGTAATAAAAAAATTAATAAAATATCTGTCAAGAAAGCAAATTTGGATTTTTATACAGATATTTATGTCTCACTTTGATCAAAAGATCTATCTAGGAAAATCTTACTGTAGATAGTTATAGTACTTCCTTGACTGAAAAACTCAAAGAAGAGAATGCTCAGCACAAGGACGAGGGTACAACAGATATTCAATGTAGTTATTCAGAGAGAGAAAAAGAAAAGGAGGAAAAGAAGAGGAGACAAAGAAAAGGAAAGGCTGAAGGAGGAGGATGAGAGAAAGACTGAAGAAACACACATTCAAACTCACTCAGCTGAATATGTACATTCAGTCAGAACCATGTAAGTCACAGAAAGGACTTAAGCAACAGGCGTTTCCTTATAACATCTGTGTCTGACAGAGATACTCCTAACACAATTGAGCTTACAAAGTCATAAGGCACAAGTGGCAGGGCACTTTGCCCTGTAGCATGTACCTAATGCAAATTCTTTTCTTGCTCTGAATACCACTCACAAATGGATGTATGGTACACCAGAGAGGTGTGCCTACATATGCTATGTGCTGCTTCCAAAATTAAAAAAATGTTCTTATCTTTCTGATAGGAGTTTCCAGTACAGCAATTTGTTTCTGGCTTTTAAAGGTGGTATTTTAACACACCCAAATCATCACACCCACAGAAATTTTACTGGTGTGTCAGATCCCTGGATTTTCTCAGAATTTGTAGTCTACTATTTTGCATGCCTGTGTTAATAATAAGGCATGTAGACTGTTTGCTTCTTCCTACCTTCCAGATCAATATATCAGTGCAATGGACCAGAGTGATAATCTGTACAATACTAAAGTAATCATCTTCTCTGAATTCTGATAGACCACAGGAGAGATGATATATCCCTGAAATAAGACCATGCTTGTTGGTGCACTATGCTCCCTGCCATGGATAGGTAAGCTGCTCCTCATTATTGCTGCCAGTAGACACTGCGAAAAAACATTTTCTATCTGCATATCAGGTGCCACACTGCAGATAACATCATCACACTTCGACTTATGCCAAGGGTACAAAAGATATTCAATGTAGTTATTCAGAGAGACAAAAGAGATACTGTCTGAATGTTATCTATTATTAAAATAAGAAATCATCCTCCTTAGGGAATCTGGCTCCCTAAGAGAAGCGAGAATGGAACATTCGTGTTGGCAAGAATCCGTGTTGGGCTTAACAGTGAGCACTCCACAGGCCTTACCCAAACGTCCCATTTTCCACTCATGTCCTTTTATTTGCTCCAGCCTCAGTGCACATCTTCATCCCAACTGCTTCATCTCCTTCAATCAAGAATGGTTTCCCAAGCTTTCTCTGTTTTTCATAACCTTAGCACTTTTGAAATTGCTAGGAAGATTTTTTCTTTTTTAGAAAGTTCCTCAGTTTGAGTTGATCTGATATTTTCTCATGATTCAGTTGAGATTACAATTTCTAAAATAGCACCACAGAGATGAACTTCCTTCCTCATTGTAGCTCCTTAGAGTCATGTGATAGCAATATGTACTAATTAACTCATTACTAATGATGATAACCTTAATCACTTGGTAGCATAATTCCTGTTGGGTTTCTCTATGGCAAAATTACTTTTTTCCTTTTTATATTCAATTTATTAGGAGCAAAGTTAATAAATTCAGTTAGTGCATAAGGATTAGCGAAACAAATTTCACCTTCTAGAGGGAGGAATAGCAAAGAGTATAGAGACATGTTAAAATCACCAAAGCATTGAACATGCGTTTTGAAGGATATAGATAGAGGCTATGCAAATATCCCTTCTTATTAAAGTGCCATGCACTAAATTTAGTATTCATTCTTGAATCTTGACAACAATAATTATTACTAAGATATTCAGAGGACGATTCTCTATTGCCTTTATTCTTTCTATATTTATTATTTTGAATTTTAGAGCTTTTCTGTGAGAAAGAATTTTCTCATCTCCCCCATTGATGTATTTATTCAACCATTACTTATATCAGTACAGATTAATGGTTTTTTTTGTTTGTTTGTTTTTTTGTCTTTTGAGACAGGGTCTTGTATGCAGTTCAGGCTGGCCCTGAACTCACTTTAGCCCAGGCTGATCTCGAACTTGCACTGATCCCCCTGCCTTAGCCTCCCACATGCTGGGATTATGGGTGTGCACCACCACTCTCGGCACTGATTAATGGTTATTTGTTGTATGTTGTGTGTCGGTGCCAAAAGAAACGACGAGAAGACCCAATGAATAAGCTTCAGAGGATTCACTGAGACTTGTCTCTCTCAAAGTGAGCCCAGAGCTGCAGAAACAGCTCACTTTTATTGAGGGCTACAAGCAGGCTATGGAATGTGTGAAACTACTTTACAGATTACAAATTACTGTCTTCTACCATTTGCCTAAGACTAGGTTCACACAGATGTTAACAGATAACCAAGGAGCAGGGGAGGTGACAACCCTTAACAACCCAAGCAAGAGGTCAATAAACAGGGCACCAGCAAGAGAAGCTGCTATTTGTAGTTGTAAATCATAGCTTTCCAGGACCTACAACAGACAGCAGCCCTCCCTGGGCTCTGTTTCTTGTTTCCTACTTCTCGGGATGTCAACTGGGCTTGCCTCATATTACTATAAATCCCTGCTTTTGTTTTATGCTGAAAGTTTTTGAAGCATTACGATGAGGACTGCAGATTTTCTGGTCCATCACTTGTTGCTGGGCCCATCCTTGTCTCCAGGCTAAGCAGGATATACAAAAAGCACAGAGACAACATACACAAATCACTACTACACTTCCACTAAACTATGAAGTAACATGAAAAGGATCAAGGCTTTCAACGCCACTAGAGATGCTTTGTAACAGATCAGTGCCAGACAATTCTGACAATCGTTTTACAAAAGTATTATCAATATGTTGCTGAAGGGACAGAATCTCAGCAGTAATATTACCACGATGCAATAAATGTCTTTTTACATTTTCCCATGGGAAATAAGTTTGATTCCATGGAATGGGAGTTATACAAAGTGAAGAGGTATTCCAACCACATTTTAAATGAAGTTGGTGTTGTATATTAACAATTTGATCTCCTAGCATAACAACAGCATGTTCTAAATCATTTGTTTTAGTATTTGACTCTGAGTCTATGTGTCTTTGAGAAGTCCATAATTGTTCTGAGTCCTTGTGCCACTGCCGCACAAAATGAACAGTTTGTACACCTTGGCTCAATGCTACTATGGCTGTAGCAGCTGTGGTTGTGACGGCTACTATTCCTAGGATTATGGCGATCACAAATTCAATCATTCTTTTGTTCTCTTCTTTAACACCTTCAGCAAATGTTGGAACAGCATCATGGAAGGGAGTCTTGCCACAGGCATTGTAGTTTGTACAGGAAGCCAGATTCCAGTCCCTGCCCTGAGAATATAGATGCTATCCCTAGAAAAATTAAAGCTAATAGAAGAGTATATATATATATATATATATATATATATATATATATATATAACAATGGTGACAAATAATGGTATAGGTAGAAGGATTCCAATAACTAGGTCCTACAAGCAATAGATAAGGGAGGCGTGCACACGCCTGAGTGAAATGAGTTGAGTTCCTTTTAAATTTTAGATGTAAATTATTGGAGGATTGAGCCTCCATATGTAACCTCTCCAGGCTGACATATGATTTAGTGAGGTAATTAACTTCCAAAGATGATGTTGAATTGGTCCCCCAGAAACATGAGGGACACTAGGGGACATTCATTTTCCATGTCACATTTTTGTTTTATTGGCATTTTTAGTGCCAGTATAAATCTCATCATTGCCATTTCATTTCCATCTTAACTCTCTTCCTTCCACTGTCTGGGCTGAACCATAAGGCCTCCAGTCTATGATGCTTCCACTGGAAGTATTAACCAACACCCGGGCTGCTCCTCCTCTACAGACTTTCCAATGCACCCAATCACTGAGATAAGCAACACTGGTGTTCTGGCAGGGTGACAGATCTGGTGGTGGAAGCATTCCATCAGCATCTATAACTTTAAATTTTTTTTCTTGGAGAAGAAAAAGTCCCTTCCCCCCCCCTTATCCCTAGTGTTATTATTTACTATAGATAACCAGACTCTTGTGCTTGCTTTTAAGCAATGAGCTCCATTCCCAATACAAATAGGCCAGCCTTTTACTCCAATCTCATAAAATGGAATTTTGGTTCCTTCTTCTGCTGGCACTGCTGTTCCCCGGGCATCATAAGGGCCTGGTAACCAAGAACTTTCATTTATATATATGGGTATAGTAGCATCCCACCAGTGAACTCCTCTATTAAGTGTTGGATTTGGAATATAAGTCCAATAACTAAAATTACTTTCAACACTTACTGGAAGTGACAACAAAATTACAATAGCAAGAAATAAGTTTTTTTTTTTTTTTTTCCCCTGATGTGTTTTTTCAAGTATCCTCTCACCTTCCTGTATGAGTTTTTTATTTGCCCCCAGGTCGGTAATGGGGCATGTTGAGTTCTAGGAAGAGGCCATCCTGATGTTTTATTTAACACGAGTCTTTTCATTTCATCAGTTGGGGGATTTATATCAGGATGTTTATGTTTATTCATTTTCTGGGTTTTATTCTTTGAGCTGATACCCAAATTACTTCTCCAGTATCTGTAATGACACAAGCAAAACCTCTTTCCCATCTCTGGATAACTCCTGGAACCCACTGATCACTATCATTTAGAAAGAAAACAGGCTATTGCAAAAGAACACTCACTTCCTTTGTCTCATAATGGTCTGCAGCAGAAGATCCATCTGGCAGCTGATTTAAAAAGTTTATTAAATAAAGCTTTTTTTACTATTAACCTGGGTGTATATATTCCCATATATTTCTATATTTCTAGTCATGTGCTCACCAACACAGTACCAGACAGAGTGGTTCCACCACTTCAAAACTCCTGCGCAGGGCCAGCAAGATAGCTCAGTGGTCTAAAGTGCCTGCTTAGGCAACCACTGGGACCTAGGTTTCATCCCCAGCACCACATGCTGCACCAGGCTGAGTCAGTCATAACATAAGTAAATAAAGTTAAAAAAAATTCTTGTGCAGCCTTCCTTTTCCATAACACCTCCTAACATTTTCAAATAATAAACAATATTAGGAAACAAAATTTTTAGTTTTTATATTTTAAAAAATGTCTTAAAGTAATATATACATTTTTCATTTAGTGGTCCAAAAAATGTGTAATATGAAAAACAAATCTTATGAATATGTAAAAGCTGATTTCTGTGGCTCTTCAATCTCCATTGGTACAGACTTATTTGGCCCAGTCTAAGCCCTTTAACTCTGGAAGTTTCTCCTGGTAGACAAAGAAGCCAAGTCCTATTCCTGGGGTAACTAATGCTGACCCCTGCACTTCACATATGAGAAAGGTGAGAACCAGAGAGTAAGGTCACACAGTTGCTTACAGCAAAGCTTGAAACTCAGAACTCAGAACTTTCCATCTATGTTTTTTTCCACTTCCTGGTGTTCAAGAACAGCACGTTTAGAATCAACCTGCATCTCCAGTGTGGGCTAACTTGTAAAATATTCATGAGGTGATGATTATGCTGCTGCTGTTACCCTGCCCTAATCTTGTACTGCCTGTTTGACTTAGTTGTACTTCTACTTTGCCCTAATCTTATTTATCTTTGAGGACAGGATTTCCATAGGCTAGAAATCCCTCTTTTGACTTGCCCAAACTGGCTGTCCCTAACATGGCTGTTAAAGTGGCCACCAGACAAACTATCTTCATTATAGTTCCATCTGCATGGTAAATGACACCTCAATAAGTGCCACAACACTGCTGCTTTGATGACTGGAAAGAATGAAAAAAGGAGGGCCGGCGGTATAGTTCAGCGGATTAAGCCCCTTGCTTAGGAAAGCACAGGGACCAGGGTTCAGTTCCTGGCCCTGCCTGCCGTATCTGCCCTGCTCTCGGAGCGTGCTGCTGAGCCAGCGATGGAGACCGGGTGTGGTGGCGTGCACCTGTAATCCCAGCACTTGCGAGGTACAAGCAGCAGGATCGCTATGAGTCAGTAGTGAGACCCTGTACAAAAAAAAGATGGAAAAAGGAGCAAGAAGAGTTGGTGCTTGAGTTTCAGAGAATCTCTGTTCATTTCCAGGTATAGCTCATGAATAGTCCCCATAACAGCCTTATTATCCCTTCTCCTCACTTATTTTACTTCATCTCTATAATTTCCCAACTCACAATAGGTTGAGAAGTTCATTTGTTGGTTTTATCTTCCACTTCTACTATTGGCTAAGAATAAGTCTACTGCTGAACTGCTGCTTGATCTTATTATTGATTCTATAATTCTGAGAGAAAAATGCTCCCATTTGGGGTCAAAATAGGTAATAGATTTGGTATCCTGCATAAGACGTGGCCTGATTACATTCCCCGGTTGAGAACCATTTCTTCTGAATAATAAAACTATCAGTTAGCAGTAAGGAACTGCAGAGATCCACTGGTCTCTCAGTATGATCCATTTTACCTAAGGAGAAACAGCAGAAGCAATGAGGAAAAGATAGACAAAACAAGAGCTAAGTTAGGTGGTGGCCTGTCTGCTAAGGTGGCGAAATGAACCCCAGAAGAACAGCATGGGCATTTATTTATACCTTTGCAAAGTTAATAATATTTGACACAAGGTGACCGACATTAACCAGTCAGGATGCTTATCTCAGGACTGAGGTAGCTTGACTGCTTTAGGCACTAAGGCTTTGTCCCACTTACACACATTTGACCGATTTTCAGCATCTGTGGTTCCTTTTTTGTTTTGTTGTGTGAGTGATGGGTATTTTGTTGCAGTTGGAGAAACTGTGTTTGCAGAACTCTTTAGAAGACTTTTTCATTCCTGATGCCAGTCCAAAGACTTTTGGGACTTGAATTCAGCAATCTATCCTATATAGTCCAATACTCCACAACAGTAGTGAGTTGTCAGTGCCACTGACAGCTATCAGAAGTTGTTACTGACTTGAGCCTTCTACAGCTTAGCAAATTATTATGGCATTACTTTTCCCATAGCATAATTACACTTCTCTGCTGGATGGTTAAGTCCAAGTTAAAGCAAGACCTGAATAAATACAAATTTAACTTTTGTTATCTGACAAGATCAGTTAATCTCAGAATTTACTTTGGAACCACGTACAGCACCTCTTAGATCTTCTGTCAGTGTCGGCCAACTGGATGAGT
Source organism: Myocastor coypus (assembly GCA_004027025.1). NCBI lineage: Eukaryota > Metazoa > Chordata > Mammalia > Rodentia > Myocastoridae > Myocastor > Myocastor coypus. The sequence continues at coordinate 17,333 of PVJA010017996.1, read as the reverse complement.
TACAGCCATTGCTTGTACCATTTGCTTTTGTAAATGCTTGAGAGATATTTTTCTTTCCACATGACTCGCCTTAGGCACACTATATATCATTGATCACTTTCCTCTGTGACCCCATTATCTCCTTGATTAGAAAATTAGAGATTCAATGGAGTTACAGGATGTCACAGTAGAGTTTCTTTTATGTCCTGTGTCTTCACTGACCTGAAGGGCTAGGGCTAAAATATTGGCTATCCTTTAAGCCCATGTATCTCTCTAATTTTTGGCTTCTAAACTTCAATTGCTAAACATCCAGAAGAGAAGCTTAATGACATTACCCTATAATGGAGACAGCAAGCTAAACATTACTATTTATTTGAATATCAAACAGCTTGACATAAAATGGATGCTATTTCCTAACAACCACAGATATTCTAATATTTAAATCCTATATAATGCTAACAGACAAAAATTACATATTTTTACACAAAAAATTAGGAATGAAAATCACATATAAGGGACCAGCAAGATAGCTCAGCAATCTAAAGCACCTGCTTAGGCAGGCTTAGGCAACTGTAGGGACTGTGGTTCAATCCCTGGCACCACATGCTGCACCAGCCCCACCCCGAGGGCAGGCTGAGCTGGCCATAACATAAATAAATAATTTTTTTTTAAAAAAACAACATACAACATTGTAACAAAACAATCCTAATGACATTTTGTGACATACTCAAATTTTCATTTTGACATAACACTTTTTAAAATTTTTTATTACTTTTAATAAGAAATAACAATTTGATAGTTTCAAAACATGTTAGTACATTCACAATAACTGACACAATGCATACTGTTGTCCTTATAATAGTTATACAGAGCACAGGGTGTGGACATGATAAATTTTCTAATCGATATTGGTAAGGAAAGGAAAAAAAAGAAAAAATATCTTCTCTTTGAACTGAGAGGAAGCAGTTGTATACATAGTCCAATGTTCCATAATTGCATTGGATTACCGGTGAAACTGGCAATGTTGGAGGCTGTTGATTTAAGCCTCTTACAGCTCATCATACTAATCTAGCTCTGCATTTTATGCCTTGGAATTAAGCTTTTCTGCTGGGTGATCAAGGGCAAGTTAAAACAAGACCTGTCTGACAAAACTTTCATCTTTTGTATCTTCGAAGGTCAAATCCCCTCAGGATTAATTTGACACCATGTACAATGCTTTGTAGAACTGTTGTCAGTGTCAATCTTTGGGTCGAGTCACAGCCATTGCTTGACCAGTTTGCTTTCTGTGAAAACCTGAGAGAATGTTTTTTCTGTAGGTTACTTTCCCTGGACATACTATACTTCACTTATCCCTCTCCTCTGAGGTCCCATAATCTCCTTGACCAGAAAATTTGGGACACCACTGAGTTATAGGGTGTTACAGCACAGGTTCTCTTATGACATAACACTTTTGATCAATCATCTCTAATACATACATAAGAAAATTTAGAAAATCTCACCAAATTAGTCCTTCATAAATGAGATACACATCACAAGTTTTTTGTTAATGGCAGAGATTTGAATCTGAGAGAAAGTCTTATCACAATATGCAGTTTTACATTTTGGAGGACATGTACACTTAGAATCATGAATATACTTAATAAATCATGAGATTAACAATAATGAATTATAATACACTTCTAAAAGCATTTGTTTCTTTATATAGTTTTATACCAAAAACATCTTTTAAGAGAAAATAGTGTAGGGCTGGCGAGATAGCTCACCCATCTAAAGCACCTGCTTAGGCAACTGCAAGGACTGTGGTTCAATTCCCAGCACCACATGCTGTGCGAGCCCCATCTCTAGGGCAGGCTGAGCTGACCATAACATAAATAAATGAATAAAGTTTAAAGAAAATTTTGAAAAAAAAAAAAAGAGAGAAAATAGTGTATTTTTTTTTTTCTGAAAAACTGTATCTTTTAACCAATGACCAAATTATTGAGGATGTCTCCTAAGAGACTACTGAGATTATAGGTAGTTCCTTATTAATTAATGAAGGTTGGCCACCACTCTATTCATCAATTAGTCCTCTCTAATAATTTCTCCCCGGCCTAAGGAATTGTTGCTTAATTACCTCAAATTTTTTGATGATCTGTGAGTAAACTAATTTTAGTATCACTTAAGCCATCTGGTAACTTAGGAAAACATATGCTTTTAAGTCTACATCCCAAATTGTATTATGAACAAATGATCAAAAAAGAAAAAAGAGGAACAGTTGTTCACAGAATGATACATAAACACATAAACAAATAGAACACACAAACAAACATCTTTAAGAATTCAAAGTACACTCAAATATATTTCTGGCCAAATTAAATTATAATAACTATTACAATTCTTAGAAATTTATAATTATAAATAGATTATTCTGATTTTGTTATTTGTAAATTAACAGAGATCTTTTCTTAATGCATTTAGTACAAGGTCTACAGGGTCTCACTACATAGATTGGACTCATTGTGATTCTCCAGTTTTCAGGATTCCAAGCTCTGGAATTACAGGCACACACCACCATGCTCAGTCTCAATCGCCATCTCAGAGTGCCCCAGGGGAAGGGCTGGCATGGCACACTGGGGATCAAATCCCAGCCGCTGCACTCTTTATCAGAAAAATTTGAAATAAAATATTTTATCTATAATTAATATGTATATTTTGCATTTTTATTTTTGTCTTAATACTCATAAAATTTAGCTCAGTCACTTTTATATATTTTGTCACCTATTGAGACCTTAGATTTCCATTTGGTCAGTTCCTTCAATAAGCTCCAGGTTGGATCTAGCCTCATTGCTGTCCTTTCTTCTCCAGATCAGGCTTCATGGTGCAGCCTGACAGCACACTCCAGTATTCAAATAAGTCATTTATCATTATCTGAAAAGACGCAAGCATACCCTCTGCCCAAGGTTAGTAGTGGACTAGGTCCCTTCCATTGTCCAATATGAAGATCTCTCCAAAGGATCCTTCCTAGCTTTTTTTGCTCTTACCTGATAGAATTGTCTCCCTGCTGCAATACTTCCATCTTTTGTTGAATTTAAAAAGTTAATAGTGTATACTACCAAGTGAAATCTATTATGAGGTGTGAATTTTGTAGGGAAAGATTCCCCCTTTTGTTTTTGTAATTGAATTCTGATTGTAAAATGAGCACATTCAGCAATTCCTTGACCTTGAGGGTTACAAAGAATCTTTATAGTAAGGGAAATAGGAAAAGTTTTACAAAACTTTTGGAAGTCAGCACTTAAATATGCTGGGCCATTGCCAGTCTTGAGTGTCTGTGAGCAGCATCCAAACAGTGAGCAATGATGTTTAGCTGCTTCACCACTGTGGGCAGAAGCAAAAATGAATCCTGAGGAAGTATCCACTGAAATGTGGGTCCAATGCAATGAACCAAATTCATGAATGTGCATGATATCCGTCTACCAAAGATGATTGGGGTGTAACCCCTGGAGACTGATCCCTGTGGAAGGTGAGAGTAGGTCTGTTATAAATGAGGAACACTGTTTAACAATTTCTCATGCCTGTTCTCAGGTCAAATGAAACTGTTTGCATATGGCTGAAGTATTTTGATGAAAGATGGTATGAAACACAGAAGCATATTGAATAGTATTTGAGGGAGTAACAGTCAAAGCACTCAGCAATAGTAGCATTCCCTTCAGTGAGGAGTCCTGGAAATTGAGAATGAGAGCATATAGGATCAATAAAACAAGGAACATGATGTGACTGTATGACAACTTGGAGAGTATTAAGTAAATGAAAGAGATCTCCTTAATCAGTGTGTATAGTGGCAGTTTAATGTGGCACGTTATACTACAGACATGAGCACTATCTGAAAAGAGGTTAATTGGAGTGGATGCATGATCTTGCAATGCCCATGACTTTTTGTAATTCAGTCTTTCATGCAGAAGAGAAACCTGTGTCCTGTATTCTGAAATAGGAGGATGTTACATAACCTTCCGGACCTGAAGCCGATATATCCACAAAGATAAGAGATGTCCCATGCTATAGGGACTGAACTTATTTTTGAAGGGAAGCCAAACAGTATAAAAGAATCAAATTTCATTAATTTATCTGAAGGATTATGACAGTCAATAATACCAGGGAAGTTAGCCAGTGCAGATTTCCAAAAGGATGTAAATTGCTATAACCATTTTTGCTGAACTGAAGAAAAGGGAACAATGATAGTTTGTATCTCATGACCAAGGATCTAAATTGCACGGGTTTGTTCATACGAAATCAGTTCTGCCAGAGCATCATGAAAGGGAGTAGTAGTTTTATGTGGAGCGTGTGGCAAAGGTAGGCATTGTAAGGGGCCCGAAGACTGCTAAAGAACCCCAGTGGGTATATACTGAGTTGGGAAAATAATTCAAAATATTGGCCAAGATAGGTCAACTCTAGAGAGCTGAGCATTAGAATAAAACTGATTAACTTTATCTAAGGCAGTTTTAGCCTTTGGTGTTAAGTGTTCTTTTTGAAATAAGGGCCGAGTCTCCCTTGAGAATGTCAAAAGAGAAAATTTAAATCATGACTATTCTAGGTACCCTGCTGTTATCTTCTCCTGAGTGAGGGTCCACTGATCTACCCAAGCAGGGTCATCGGACATCTAAATTATCTTGAATGCCATCTTCAGGGTCAGAGAAAAGATCAAGGCTTCTCCTGAAAATGTGAGGATGAGTAGCCTGTGTCAAAATGGTTCCTTTTAGGAAAAACTGGAATAGATTCTTTTCTCCTTTGATTATTTTTGCCATACCCTTGAGTGGGAATGAAACCTTGTTGTGACATCTGATGAGTCGCCAGGGAAATAAGATGGGCCAAAAATGCTCCAATACTCTGCATTACAACCCCATAGACTGACACGTGTACGGGGGAAGACAAAAGGACAGAAATACCCAGAATGGCCTTCTGCATCTCTCCCAGTTAGAAACTTAGCACTTTTGCTAGGGTAATAAAACTTGCCCATACCTTGTAAATCTGTGGTAACCACATCCAGAGGCCATACTTCAGGTCAAAAGTGCTGAACAATAACTGAAACAGACACACCTGTGTGTAATTGCCCTTTGTATACTTTTCCTTCACTACTCAACTCCATCGGTGTCAGGAGATCCAAAACCCTTGAATTACTTTCTCTCCTTTATAAAGTCTTCAAATTTGCCATGGGAAAAATGACCAATGAGTGTCCAAGGTGATTTGAGCAATGGTTTGGATATACTGAGTAATAACCTTGATTTCTCCTGTATAATCAGCATCATTGACACCGGGAAAAACCTGGAGACCTTTTCAAGTGAGACTGTGGTTGCCTAACAAGATTCCCAATGTACCCTGAGGCATAGGTCTATAGCCTGCAGTAGGAATAATTTGGGGTCCCATTTCAGGAGTTTATAGGAATCTGGAAGAGGAAATGAGGTCCAAGCCTCTGCTGTCCATTGTTGCTCACCAGAGGTCAGAGACCCTTATGGCAGGGAAGGGGAAAGATCCCCCTTCTTTGATGGGGCTGAGGTGGACCTCAGTGGAAGTTTCCCTGTGTTGGTCAGCCTTCCATATGAATTTTAGGTCTACATTCACTTTTCCACTGGTATCTTTGTCTACATCTTGTACATAGACTGGAATCTTCTATTGAAGAGAGAGATAATGGCTGCGTGGCCAAATTAAAGGAAGTGTCACTCTTTGGATGAAGTTCCCCCCAGACTCCTGTGGCAGCTATTTTAGTTTCAGTTGATTGTTTGGGCTAGCAATTAGCATATCTTTTGTAATGGCTATGTTGTGAACAGCATTTCAAGCTGTCTGGCCTGTTCAATAGTCAAAGAAATTTTCTTTGTACAGTAAATAATCTTCTGAATTCAAACACACTTCAGCTATTTCTTTCCAGTCATTTGGGGCCGTAATCTGTTGTCTTGGCATTTGTACTAAACTCAAGGTAAAGAGTGAAGTAAGGCCATAAGTAGCAACAGCTTATTTTAATTCTTTTAAAGTTTTAAAAGGTACAGCTTCATGAAGATGTACAACTTGTCCCACATTATTAGGGATTTGAATTTCAGAAACCAAATAGATATGCTAAAAACCATCAAGGACTCTCCCACTTGTCTGGCTTGTTTTAGCGCCAATTGCAAGGGAGATAAAGAAAATAGTTCTACTCCCCTGGAGACAGAAGCTCTGATCTGGGTTTCAGTGAAATTTCTTTGAGTTAACATCACCAGGATTGTGGCCTGTGGCTCTATAAAAACCATTGAGTGTTGAGAAATGAAATTTTGGGGGAAAGCCTTCCCTGATGGGCAAGTGTCCATTTTGTCCCCCACTGTTCCTTCTTTATTTGATGGAACAAGTCTACAGTGCTCAAATTCTATCTTTTTGGGTTCCATTGTTCCCTCCTTGTCCCACTAGAGTTCAGGACTTGATTATAAAGGAGAGCTGTGAGCTAAATCCTTTGTGTTTGTAAAACCCCTTTAACCACAATTCAGAAAAGAAAATACAGGGAGCAAGCATGCCACAACCACTTCAACATACATACATATATCTCCGTGATTCTTGAGGCTCTATTTGCCCTATTTTTATCTATCTATCTATCTATCTATCTATCTATCTATCTATCTATCTATCTATCTATCTATCTATATCTTTTCTTCTTTGGCTTCTGTGAAACCTATTTCTCTCTTTAAGATTATGTGTCCCTCTGGCCCTAATGGGCCCATTCTTGGCCCTAATGGACCTTCATTCCCAAGTTTCACACCTGGATGAGTCAATACCAATGCACACCTGTGCTGAGTATTGGCTCTACCCAATTCACTTCCCTCCCTTAAGTGTGCTCTTTGGAATTGTTCCTGCTACCCATGCTTATTTTGTACTGGGTGACCTGCTCAGGAGCCAAGCTTTTAAGGGTCCATTGATCTTTCAGTGTGATCCATTGTACCTGGTGAGAAACAGTGGCAGCAGTGAGGAAAAGATAGACAAGAAGACAAGAGCTGAGTGATGGTGGCCCATCTGCCTCATTAGTGAAACAACCCTCAGAACATTATGGACGTTTGTTTATACCTTTGCAAGGTTAGTAACATGTGATACAAGATCACCAAGTGACTAATAGCTGACATTAACCAGTCAGGATGCTTATCTCAGGACTGACGTAGCTTGACTGCTTTAGGCACTGAGGCCTCGTCCCACTTGCACACATTTGACCAATTTATAGCTTCCATTGCTCCCAACAAGGAACACTATGTGGTAGTGGTAGTGGTGGTGGTGGTGATTTTTTGTTAGTGATATCTGCTATAAATAAGGGAAGGATGTTTTCCTGAAGATGTGGACTGCTGGGACATCTGAGAAAAGTCACTTCTGGAAGGTTGAATATTATCACCAATTAGAGATGAGACCCCTCAACCTTTGGGGTCTTGCTTTTGGGAGGTTGCGATATATCTCCCTCCTGAGAGAACCTAAAACTAAAACAACAGTATGAACTTATAGACAATGCTTTAATTGAAAAGTAAAGAAAAAATGGCCAGTGACTTTAGCTTAAAGAGCCGGCCACTTAACCAAGGAAAGTAAGAGAAAATAAGGAAAAGACTCTGGTTTGAGTAGCTGGAGAGGGCCCAACCTGATGAAGAGGATCAGACAAGCTAACTCAAAACAGCATGAGGTTAGCTTTTAACAGTTAGCTGAGTGTGGTCAGTTTGGGTTACAGCTTAAGGATAATTTAAATCCATGAAATGATGACTTCTTTTTAGGAAGATAAACTTATCATGGGGTGGTGTGTGAGGATCTTTTTTTTTTTTTTTCTCGGACTCAGGTGGCTGCAAATTTAGGACAATGACTAAAGATTTCTAGGCATTGCTCAGAGGGCTGTTTGTAACTGGACATTGTAAAAAAAAAAAAAAAAGTTGGTTGTTAGATGTCCCTATATCCCAAGAATTCCTTAGTCTTACCTTGGTGTCTTCAGTCTTGAAGGGAAATGAAATAGGTTAGATAAATTTGAGGCTAATAAACTATGCCTTACCATAATTAACATACCTATATCCAAAGTTTTAAGGTAATAAAGGCTATGAACTGCAGGTCAACATGTTTTGCTACATCAGGTTGTCTCACTAGGGGCAGAACCTGAAAAAGTAAAAAAAAAAAAAAAAACCCTCAAACATAGAATAGATACTATGAAAGGGAAAGAATTTGTTCAATGAGCTGGGTGTGGTGGCGCACGCCTGTAATCCCAGCACTCGGGAGGCTGAGGCAGGAGGATCAGTGCGAGTTCAAGACCAGCCTGTGCTACAAAAGTGAGCTCAAGGCAGCCTGAACAGCA
>PVJA010017995.1:0-34928 GCA_004027025.1 Myocastor coypus | reverse complement strand
AAAGATAGGTACATTATGTAGAAATTATTCTAGGATTAATAACTGTATATAATTTGTAACTGTAAAATATTTCTTTAAAAAAACACGGTGTCAACTCCAGGCATGAAGACTCTACTGGACGCTATGTTCTCTGGGCAGCTGCAGGGGCCCTGCGTGCCCGCTGGGATTCCAAGGCCAGGGCTCACTTCTTCCACAATGCCTGAGGCTCTAAGAAGTTCTATCTTGGTTGATCAGTTCGTGATCACTTGAGACTTGCTTCACTTCTCTGGTGAGTGAGGATTACGTCAACGGCACTGACCAGGAACAGTTCTGCCTGATGTTGACCAGTGTATCCGGAGGGTTCTGGATACTACAAAACAGATTTTTTTTTTTCCCATGGGCCGGGCATGGTGGCGAACGCCTGTAGTCCCAGCGTTTGGGAAGCTGAGGCAGGAGGATCAGTGTGAATTTGAGACCAGCCTAGGCTACACAAGTGCCCTCAAGGCCAGCCTGAACTGCATAGCAAGACCCTGTCTCAAAAAAAGACAATAAATAAATAAATAAATAAGAATTTTTTTTTCCTACAAAGAAGATTACAGTTGTCTGTCCACCAACCAGAACAAAAAGGACATTTCAGAACTGTGGAATCTACTGCAATAGAACAATCGCAGCTGGTGCAAAACAGCAGATGAAGCTGAGGCACTGAGGCAGGTGCTGGAGGACATTGACACACAGCACAAAAAGTGGGGCAGAAGGGCTGGAGAGATAGCTCAGCAGAATAAACACTTGCCCTGCAAGTGCAAGGTCTTGAGTTCAATCCCCAGTGCCACAAAAAAAAAAAAAAAAGTAGGCAGAACTCCCTCAGGGCTCGTGGGCCTCCCTCGAGAAGCCCTCAGCCAACAGCCCTGTGCTTCTGAAGCAGATGTGGAGGCCCTGACCTGCTCAGCAGCCTCAGTAGACAGCTTCGCTGAGCGCCCCCTCTGTGGGCTTGGCATCTGGGAAGAACTCTTTGTTGGAGGAGATGATGTGGGTTTTATGTTTCTGCCTACACTTCCCCCCTTATTTTTATGAGATGTTAATTCCTTGAGGACGTTATAAAATGTAGCTTTGATAGTCCCACATTTTTGTCTCTAGTACAGTTTAGGCCCTGTGTGATGACAGAGTGTTTCTTGTGTTTTATTTTTATATGACTTCATTTTTGTGTTTCCATTTGTTAGGTGGTTATGACGTGAGGGGGGAATTGTAGGCCTTTCATGCTAACTAACCTGCTGTGGGATTGTAGAAAAATACCGAGGGGGCCGGGGAGATAGCTCCGTGGCACAAGTGCCTGCCTGGCAAGTGCAAGGTCATGAGTTTGAACCCTGGTCCCACCAAGAAAAAAAAAGAAAGAAAAATACCTAAATTTGCTATTTTGAGTTTTTGAGCTACATCAAGAAGAGGAGTTTAAAAGGGCTGGCCAAATAGCTCAGCAGATTCAAGAACCTGCTTAAAAAGGTACAAGGACCATGCGTTCCATCCCTTGCAGGCCCTGCACCAGGGGCACCCTGAGACAGCGACTAAGACTGAGCATGGTGGTGTGTGCCTTTAATCCCAGCACTTGGTAGGCTGAAAACAGTGATAGTGGATCTACATAGTGAGACCCTGTACGCCCTATAGACCCTACCCTAAATTCATTAAAAAAAAAAACACACAAAAAAAAAAACGCAAAGGGAATCTAATGCAGTGATTCCAAAGCAGTACAGAGTTTGAATATTTTGTAACTTTGTCAGAAAAAGAGGAACATACACTAGGATAGTGTAGCAATACACGGTTTCTCCGTTGATGGTGGCTATTTTTTTTTTAACTTTTATTTATTTGTTTGGTACAAGGACTCAGACTCATAATGATCCTCATCTCTGCCTCCCTAGTACTGGGATTATAGGCATGTGCCACCATGCCTGGTTTTGTTGGCTGGTATTGTTTGCCTGTGGTCAAGGGGCCAGGATGGAGTGTGCTGCCACAGATCAAACCCAGGTCCTTGCACTTGTCAGGCAAGCACTTAAACTGGTGAGCTACCTCCCCAGCCCCGATGGTGGCTTTTATTTGGACTAGCTTCTACTTTTTTTTTTTTCTTGTTTCAGAACTTTTGTTTGTTTATTTATTTATTTTTACAGCCGGTTCAGCCTGCCCTGAGGGCAGGGCTGCTGCAGCATGTGGTACTGGGGATCGAACCGCGGTCCCTGAAGCCACCTAAGCTTTCCTACGCAGGCGCTTTAGACCACTGAGCCATGTTGCTGGGCCCCAGCTAGCTTCTACTTTGTATTGTGCTTGTTCACCCATATTGAGGAGGCTGTCCTAGGAGAGCGACGGCCAAACACCGCTGATGCCCCTCAGGAATGAGGCAGCATCGCAGTACGACATCTGGGGCACAGTGCCGCATGAGGGGTTAAGGCTTACCCTGCTCTCTCTTTGAGCTCTGCATCTTGTTTGCTTGTGTTGTTTTGTTTTACTTCTCTGGAGCAGTGAGCTTCCATTGCAGAGAGTTTCCTGCTTGGGGGTTGGGTCCCAAGAGCCGGGGGACACAGGCTGCAGTGCCCCCACAGTCCACCTCCACAGAGCACATGTGGAGCCTGTGTGGTGGGAAGGGTCTGCGCTCCTGCTGGAGGAGGCTCTCCTCCCTCCTCTGTAGTCTCTAACTAGGTTCCAGCCCTCTAAAACCCCACTGTCTTCTAAGGAGCCCATAGGGTGGTGGCGTACAGGCCTGACCCAGGTTATCCTCCACGGCTCACGCACTGACACCCAGTTGTCCGTGCTGGCTGCCTTCAGGGCCCTTTCCCTGCATCCTGGGGCACAGGAATTCTCTCTTCCACTGTCCATGCTTGGGGGCTCTGCTTGGTGTGTTAAGGACTTCTCCACCCCTTGCCCCTACTGCCTTGTAGGCTCTTGAGATTAGGCGTTCCTATCCTGAATGTCCATGCTTGCCTATTAATTTATTTTTGCCTTTCACCACCGCAACCCTCGAAGATCAGTAGCCATGGCCCTCTGCTATCCCACGGCAGTGAGCCTCAACAAGGGCTACAAGGTGACTAAGAATGTGAATAAACGGAGGCACAGCTGCCATCGCACATGCCTCACTGTTATGGTTTACATGTAGTTGTCCCCAAAGCCTCGTGCAGTCATGGGGCAGGGACTTGTATAGATTGAGACTTGATCCATCATCCACTGGGATTATGTGATTTAGTACTGATCTAGAGTTTGAGACTTGATCCATGAGTCACTGGGATTATGTGATTTAATACTGATGGGATTATGGTCTGAGTACTTATGGGATTATGGGTGTAGCCTAAGGTGGATAGACTGAGGCGGGAGAGCCCAAATGTAATAGAAAGAGAGACAGAGAGACAGACTGGAGTTGTTGCTCTCTGCTCTCCTGGTTGGTCGGTTGCCTCTGTTGCGATTGTTGCTGTTCCGCCGCCATGAACTGAATGCTCTCTGCCCTGTTCCACTCAGCCTTGGGCCAGCCAAGTATGGACTGAAACCTCTAGTAACTGTGAGCTAATAAACCTTTCCTTCCTTCATTTTGAGTGTTGGGTATTTGTCCCAGCAACGAGTAAAAAATAACTAAGACCACCGCCCGGGGGTTTAATTTACCAACTGCTTCGTCTTGTTACCTGGAAGCAAACTCAGGACCCTGAGGTAGAAACCTGTGTGGCTTAGCTATCTCCCCAGCCCTAGCTTAGCAGCTTTGACATTACTCTGTAGCCCAGTAAGTCCTATCACTGCAACTTCCTGTGAGTCTATAATTATTTAATAGCACTTTTTAAAGGATGCACGGTCTTAGGGTCTTAGACACTAACCTCTCACTTATCTTCCTTTTTTTTTTTTTTTTTTTGTCTTTTTGAGACAGGGTCTCGCTATGCAGTTGAAGCTGGCCTTGAGCTTACTTTTGTAGCCCAGGCTGGTCTCGAACTCACACCGATCCTCCCGCCTCAGCCTCCCGAGTGCTGGGATTATTATTATTTTTTTTAATGGCTGGCTCAGCCTGCCCCGGGGGCAGGGCTGGCACAGCATGTGGAGCCGGGTGGGGATCGAACCGTGGTCCCTGAAGTCGCCTAAGCTTTCCTAAGCAAGTGCTTTGGAATGCTGAGCCATTCCGCCAGCCCCTCACTTATCAATAGAAGATCTGGACACCTCAGGAGTGATGTAATTGAATTCTTCGGTTTCCTTCAGTATGAACTGTGGGAAATGTTTTGGTAGAGTGATTTTTAACGTTTTTTCATGATGGATAGTTCAGTTAGGTTCTCCTTCCACTTTATTTAAAGGGAGGAAAGATTTATTTAGCTCACAGTGTGTAGAGATTTTGAAGCAGGGTGGGTGATGTGGCAGCGGGACAACAGTTTAAGGTGGCAGAAGACTGCAAAGCAACAAAAGCAAAAGGGGAGGGGGGGCGGCGGGATGGCTCGTTGGTCTAAAGTGCCTGCTTAGGAAGGCTTGAGTGGCTGCAGGGACCGCGGTTCGATCCCCGGCACCACATACTGTGCCAGCCCTTCCCTCAGGGTAGGCTGAGCCGGCAATGAAAATAATAAATGAACAAACAAAAGTTCTGAAACAAGAAAATAAAATAAAAATTTTTTAAAGGGGAGGGGGCTTCCGCTTTATTTAAGACGATTCCTGGTACCTCTGCGGCTTCCCACACCTGGTCACCAGGCCCTGCTCACCCCAAACTCAACACAGCGCAGGTGTACCGTGTGTTCCTGGGGTGTCCCTGGGGCGCCCCCTCGCGGACAGACGATGCATCTCACTAGAGGAGGGTTAGGGACAGGGACTGTTTCCTTGGTAAAGGGACAGGCGACCCGTTGGCATGGCAGCAGCGGCGCTGACGCAGGTAGGGCAACTCTAGTGGCAGGCGACCCCGCTTGACCGGGCCGTGGGGCTTGTACCCTCTGGAATGCGGCGGCGACCCCTGCAGGCTGCCACAGGCCCAGCCCTGCAGCAGACCTGCAAATGGCCTATCTTTACAGCAGAGAAAGAGGAGGTGCAGGGCATTTGGGACTTGGCCAAGGTCCCTGAGCAAGCGGCTGCACGGCGATGAGAACTTGGGGGGCAAACTTCCCTACCCATTTTTTTTTCTTTCTTTTTTTTGTGCAGGGTCTCACTACGCAGCCCCAACTCGTAGTGATCCTTCTGATTTTCCGCCTCCCTAGTGCTGGGATTATGGGCGTGCACCACCACGCCCAGATTCCGTCGCAGGCTCAGCGCACCCGAGGGCAGGGCAGGCGAGGCATACCGCGCTAGGAATCGAACCCTGGCCCCTGCACTTACCTAAGCTACTCACTTCCTCTTAACCACATGCTGTCCTAAGAAAAACAAGCTAAGTGCAAAGTCACCCTTCTGTGGGCATCGGAAACTGCGTGGGTTACAACTGCTAGTAATGTCACTACTACTGCTGAGCTCACAAGTGCTGGGGAAAGAATGTATAAAAACAGGGAAGCAGATAATTCCCGCTCCACCAAGAAACTTCCATGGTCACGATACTTCTGTTGTGTGACCAGCAGGGGGCAGCACCATCTCGTCTTTGTCGTGGCTCGGGCCTGGGAGGTTTGCGTTTTGCGGTTAACTACGGATTATGGTGGAAACAGCTCTGGCCTCATTCCTGTCCTTTAATCGCAAAGATGAGCTGTTTGAGAATCTGGGGCTGACTCTTTGATTTTCTTGAATTGCATGTCTTCCACACTAAAGAGAATTTGGTCGTTTTGCCCACGAGTAGAGAAGCCTCCCTGACTTCTGCCCGAGGAGGCCTTCGCCAGAGCTGATCCAATCCTGACAGTGCGGACCGGACGGACGGCCCTTAGGTTTCCTTCTGAAAATATCAGGGACAGTGTGGAACCTCCGGGTTCTGCTTCATTGTTTAACTCTTTGGCTGTCAACCAAAACAATCCATCAGTTTTTCTCATCAGCAATCTATTTTCGCAAACCCATAATGGGTAATGTGGTTTATCCTGGGCGTCTCTAGTAAAGCACAATGAATATCAACGCTTTTCATGTGGCTCGTGTGTAATTATGACAGCACGCTGCCACGAGTTCAAGGTCTGCCTGAACTGCACAGTGGCACCCTGATGCAAAAACATCACAAAATTATTTTTTAAATGCAAGATTTCCTATTTATATCTCCTTGTCTTCTTTTTGATTTGGGTTTCTTGGTTTTAGATTTAAAAAATAAATTATCTCACTAACTGGCCTTTTATCAAGTGTCATGCTGTTCGCAAATTTGATAATGTGTTCTGTATCGTCCCCTGGGACCTTGGTAAAAATGCTGAGCAGTCAGGTTCACAGCTTATTGATGATTTACAAATTCTATTTAGGACTAGGTAGATTCATTGTACACAGAATTGGCTCCATAATTCATGGGGTTCAGAGAGAAATAAATAATGCTGGATTCTTGTTTAAAAAGAGCTCCCCAGGGGCCTGGTGGGATGGCTCAGTGGTCTGGAGTGCCTGCTTGGGAAGGCTTGGGCAGCTTCAGGGACCGTGGTTCGATCCCCGGCACCACATGCTGCGCCAGCCCTGCCCTCGGGGCGGGCTGAGCCGGCCATGGAAATAAGTGAATAAACAAACAAAGGTTCTGAAACAAGAAAAAATAAAATAAAAAGAGCTCCCCAGAGTGAACGTCTGAGGTTTCAGCATTTCGGAGGCTGAGGCAGGAAGACTGCTGTGAGTTCAAATCTGGTATGGGCTACATGGGCACTAGGGCTCAAAATAGAAATTATTCACTTTCAAGATGGAGACAGCAGACATTGACTCCACCATGGGTATTAGGCCCCGTGCGCCAGCTAATTAAATATCTTTGGTGTCTATTGACTTGTGTAAAGCATGTCTCCTGCCCCGGCTCTAACAGGAAACCGAAAGAATGGCTTAAGTTTAGAGCAAGCGATCCAGAGAGAAAGACGATGCTGAGCTGGTGAAGACAGAGCTCTCTATCTTCCTTGTCTATTCTTTAGCATACAACTTTCTCCTCCTGATACAGGATGGCTGCGGAACCTCAAGTAATCCTGTATAGATTCCAGGCAAGGAAAAACGAGTAATAGGAAGAATCAGAGAGCAAAAGCTTTCTTCTCTTAACAATTTGCCTTTTTACTTAGGAAGGTAAAACTCGAACAAGGAGTTCTGCCCTCTCACTGCCTACATCTTGAAACTGCACCACGTGACCACACCTAGCTGCAAGGGCAGGCCTGGTGTTAGGAGAGCCTACTTTCTGGTCTTTTCAGTTGGCAAAGACCAAGGGGAAAGGAGCTGGAACTGGAAGCTTAGTGGTCTGCTGCTGCACACAGACTGCTGTCCAAGTCGGTGACTCTCACGGACACTGTGGCACTCATGACTTGGGGAGGCTGGCAGGACTCAGCCAGAGCCCCTGTGCAGAGCCCGCATGGGCCAGCGTGAGCCCAGGACGCCCCGGACACCCAGGCACACTTCCTTCGTCCAACCCTTGCTGTTGTTCTCTCCACAGGGGTGGCGTGGAACATCTTGTAAGAGTTACTCCATGACCCGTTAGCCTGGAATTCTACCCAGAAACACAGCTGTTATCCCAGCCCTCGGGGAGGCTGAGGCAGGAAGATCACAGCCAGGCAATACACCAACTTAGTAAGGGCCGGTCTCAAAATGAAAAAGGGCTGGGGATGTAGCTCAGGGTGACGATCCTGAGTTAAATTCTGTCTTACAAAATTAAAAAAAAAAAATGAGAGAAAGAAAAGAGACAGGTCAAAGAGAGAGAGTGGACTTATTTTGGGTTCCCTATGCCCTGAATGAAGCCGTGCTGGCTCTTCATATTCCACTTCCTTTCCTGAGTGCTGGGACAAACACCCGACATGTAAGCTTAGGGAAAGAAAGGCTTATTTAGCTCACAGTTACTGGAGGGTTCAGAGTTTAAAGCAGCCTGAATGACATAGTAAGACCTCAAGACACTGCGGGCCCGCGCTCTAGGGTCTGGAAGAGAGGCTGCGGCGCTGCCATGTCCAGAATGATCCACATCATCCCTCCAAGGGAGGCCACCAGGTGGGGGTAGTGGGGTGGGGAGAGACACATGCTGTCAGTTTAAGGGTCCCGCCCCTCACTGGCCCCGCCCCTCAAGCCCCGCCCCGCCCCTCTGGCCCCGCCCCTCGAGCAGAGTGCTGGAAAGCTCCATGATTTACAAAAGGCTTTGGGGGGACAACTAGATACAAAACCATAACAAGGGCCATGCCACGCATGTACCGCATGTATCACGCATGAGCTCAAACACATTTGTCCACGCTGGCGACAGGTGCGGCAGTCTCCAGTGGTGCCCCTCAGCGTGACCGGCAGAGGAAACCTGGGCTTTCATATGCTGCATTCAGTGCTCATCTAAAGGCAACCATTCATTGCTATGGTTACCAGCTTTGGTTTGTTTCACCTTGGACGCTGGGTTGTTATTGCTTTTCCCAATTCACTTTGGAGAGAAAAAAAAGAGAAAACATCAACTTGAAGAGAGCTGATGGCAGGACCATGCCTCATTCAGGACTCGGTGGAGCTGGGTGGTGACACAGGCTGCATTCTCAGCCCTCGGGAGGCTGAGGCAGGAGAATGGGCGAGCATTCAGGCTGGCTACGCAGTGAGACTGTCTCAACAAAACCAAAGAAGGAAAGGGAGGGAGGAAGGGGAAAAGGCATGGAGGAGGTGGAACCAAAAGACCTCTCATGGCATATCCTGGGCCCCAGCCTTCTTCCCACCCACTTTCAGCCCAGTGCTCTTGGCTGCTTTTCTCCTCTGTCCCCTGCCGCTTCACATCTGCACAGCTTCCTCAGTGACTCCTTCACATCTCCTGGGCTAAGAGTCTCTCATGGATCCCTAATGCCTCTGGGTCCTGCCCTGCGCCTCAGCCAGCGAGGGCGCCCTGTTCCTGCTGCCGCCTCCGGGTGGCTAGGCTAGGTGGCTGCAGCGAAACCCAGCTGGAGTTTTCCCTTCCAGAGTCAGCTGGAGTTTTCCCTTCCAGAGTCAGACAGGCGGGCAACAAGGAAGCGCGGAACAGGCATCTGCGGAGGGCTCTGGCCCTCCTGGTTGGGTGGTCCCATGGCCTGTCGCCAGTGTGCTGCGTGCGCGCGCGCGCGGACGCGCGCGTGCGTGTGCAGGGGGATGGGAGGAGAGGAAGGGAGCTGGGACACCAAGCCTCTGCGCCCTTTCCACCTCCTGTTCCTTCTCAGCGTGTGCAGCGCGCAGCGTTCGCATTCCTCGTGTGGAGTGGGCGCGGTGCAGAGCACATCCTCAGGCCCGCTTCCATCCCCCCTCCTTCTCTCTGTCTCTCGATCCTCCTCTCCTCTGAGGAAGCCCTGTCTCCTGATCTCTTGTTACCCATCTTCTATCTTGCTCCTTATATATACTTTGTATTTCTCATGTAAGAGAAAACACACAACAGTGGCGCTTGTGCATCCACTTACTTCACGCCACATTATGCCCTCCAGGTGCACCTACGTTCTACAAATAGCTCGAGCTTTCCTTCTTTCTGGCAGAATCCTCTGTGGTGTACAGCACAGCATCTGCTCCCTCCACTTGTGCTGTGAGTTGTGCTG
This sequence comes from Myocastor coypus, assembly GCA_004027025.1. Taxonomy (NCBI): domain Eukaryota; kingdom Metazoa; phylum Chordata; class Mammalia; order Rodentia; family Myocastoridae; genus Myocastor; species Myocastor coypus. The sequence goes on along the minus strand of PVJA010017995.1, from coordinate 25,392 downwards.
CCCTAAACGTGGGGAGGCGTGTGTCCCTCTAACGCAGTATTTTATAAGCGCCCTAGTCCCATCCTAGTAGCCCCGCCCTCCTGGCCTCACCTGAACCTGATGCCCTCTCCATGGCTCCAGCTGCAAACGCCACTACGCTGAGGGTTAAGACTTCAACACAAGTGCAAGAAAATATCATTCATCCAGAGTAGCCCTGGGCACATTTTAGGAACTCGCCACTAGCTTTTAGTCCTCACCAACATCTTATTTGGAGCCAACTGGCAGTATAAATATGAAAATCTCAAGAATTCAAAAAAATGTTTCAGTATTTGAAAGATATGCAATGCAACAACCATTGCTGATTTCCTATTATCTTGTTTTGAAGTTCTGTATCAATTTTCTGATTTTTTCATTTTTTATTCTCTTTAGAATAAAACTTACAGAAACAAAGAAAAAAACATCAAGGTTGCCAAGTTTCCCGTGTCTCTTATTTAGTATAGACTAACAGGCTTCCTGGAGCTGACTCCTACTTTCTCTACTGGCTATCTGTGTGATCTTGGCCAGAGCTAACCCTCACCGAGCTGATGGGGACAGCTATCTTACGGGACTCCTGGGGATCACATACCATGAAGCCAGCAAGGCATCAGCACTCAGTGAGCTGAGGCAGGGTCTTCTCTGAGACAGGATGTCACTGTGTAGCTCAGGCTGGTCTTGAGCTCACGAAGCCTCCCGCCTCAGCCTTCTGAGTGCCAGGATTATGTGTGTGTGACACCACACGGAGCTCACTGAGTGACCCTAAGTGAGCTAGCTCACAGTCTTTCCATCAAACAGCACAAGGGAGGCCTTAAAGGAGAGTAAAGTATGAGACTAAAAGAGAAATATGGAAAAGGAAACGATGGGACCCTGACGAGATAGAAGGCAGGACCTGGCTCTAGAAGGGCTTTTTGTTCTTGTCTGATTTTTTACTCAGAGCTGGGCAACAGAAATATAATCCAGCTTGCAAGTGAGAGCCACAAAAGGGAGCTGCATATGCCATTTAAAACTCTATGGTTGGTGCCAGGGAGATAGCTCAGTAGCATAAGCGCTTGTCTGGCTAAGCACAAGATTCCAAGTTCAATCCCCAGTCCTGGGGGTGGGGGGGGGCAAGTAAACCTAGAAATAACAAAAATTTTAAAACTCTATAGTTGTACATTTAACAAAATAAAGAGGCAGGTGGAATCATTCTAGCAATCGACATGCTGACCGAACCTCATGCAATAGTAACCCACTTATGTTACACTTTACTACATCCCAGCATAGTGATGACTCCCTGAATAACCTCAGAGTATCAGTGTGGCATTTTATCCCTCCCGAATGCCTGCCCTGCAGTCTGTATTCTGCGCTCACAAAGCATCTTAATTCAGGCAATCCCATTCATCTCTGTGGCCACAGGAGGCCATTGCGCTCTGTCTCAGTATTGAGACTTCTGCTCTCCTTCTCTGGATTTGCCAGGACTTCGAGCACTGTGCAGAGGGGATATTTTTAGCAGCTGTTAACAAATTGAAGCTGGCTCCGGGCTGCATCCACCCAGCTGCTGCCGTGCCTGTCTCTTTCCAAGGTGCTCAGGTTCCTCCAGCTCCCACAGGAGAGCCGATTTGTAAGGGCTGCATCGGTTCCATCCTGGGGTTGAATCGTGTAACCCGTGGCAACTGCGTGCCTGAGACCGAGTTGTGCTCAGTTCCCACAGTGCTGAGTTGAGAGTGGAAAATAACAGCGGTCCACAGCATGGAAATGAGAGAGGTGGTGAGGGGGGCTGAGCGGCCGGGGGTGGCAGTGCAGGCCACGTGCCTCACTCAGGGGAGTGGACACCTCCTTGGAGGAGCCTTTATTGGGCCTCCAAAAGGACTGAGAGCAGAGACGATGAGCCAGGGCCTGGGCCTGACTTGTGCAGGGGACACTTAGCTACCCAGGGATAAGTGACATGTGCATTGCCTCCCTCACCTGCCAGCGTGAGTCTCCCAAGACGCGCTTGTTGTGTGGTGATACACACCTGTAACTTCAGTGCTCAGGAGCTGGAGGCTGGAGGGTTGCCACAAGGTTGAGCCAGCCAGGGTTTCACAGAGTCCAAGGCCAGCCTGAATTCTCAGTGAGACTGTCTCAAAGAAACAACAGCAAACTAGAATGTAGATTGAATCTACAGGTTTATTACACTTTAAGAAACAAAATCTCCCCAGGCCAGCAAGATGGCTCAGTGGTCTAAAGCGCCTGCTTAGGCAAGTTTAGGCAACAGAAGGAGCTGCGGTTCGATCCTGGCACCACATGCTATGCCAGCCCCACGCCCAGGGCAGGCTGAGCTGGCCATAATACAAAAAAAAAAAAAAAAAAAAAAAGAAAGAAAGAAAGAAAGAAAGAAAGAAAGAAAGAAAGAAAGAAAAGAAAGGAAAGAAAAGAAAGGAAAAGAAAAGAAAAAGAAACAAAACCTCCCAGAAACAAAAACCACTGTGGAAGAGAAGAGTTAATAAGCCAAATATATAATAGTGAGTTATCCTAAGGAGACCAATATTGTCTACCAACTTAGCCTAGTTCTCTAAAAGTTTTCCACCTAAAATGACAAGTATGAAATCAATGACCAACTTGCACACTATAAACTGGAATCACAGGGCGCTATGCTCTGGATCCCTGCATGTTCTAGTGACCAAACCTGTAGCACAGCCCCTGGTGAGGATGTAAGGACCACTTGGGGTGCTGGTTAGTGAGGGTGAAGCTCAGTAACCAAGATTTAGTGGGTTGCAATAGATGGGTGTTACGGCCTGGTGCTTAAGTGTCCCTGAGTGGTTCATACCCAAAAGTCCTGGTGAAAGCAGTGCTGCTTGTAAACAGCCCCAGTGAAAATGACTCCAACACCTGTCCACCTTGGGTTGGTCCTGTGTGGAGTTTTCACCCAACAGAGCTCACAGCAGCAAGATGAAGATGTCTGGGCACGCTCGACGCATCCGGCTCAAGCGAGGACCCAGCGCGTGAGCCCGCTCACAGGAGGTACAAGACAAGTGCGTGACTGTACCTCGCAGGTTGCCATTTGGGTGAGGTCACTGTGAGAGTGACAGTGGGGGTTTCTGTTTTGTTTCTCTATCTGGGTTCCACATCTAACGGAGTGAACAGTTGGTGACAGTTCTTCAAGACTGGCATTGCTTGGGCCCAGGAGGTAGCGCAGGGGCTTGAGCAGTTGCCTGGCAAGCACAAAGACCTGAGTTCAGTCCCTGATACTGCATGCCACAGCCAGACACAGTGTCAAAAATAAAGTAAAAGCAAATCTGTTTCTTAAAAAAAAAAAAATAAAAGGATTGACATTTCTTTCTTTCTTTGAGACAGTCTCCTTATGTAGTTTGGAATGGTCTTGAACTCTCCATCCAGCCCAGGCTAGCCTTGAACTTGTACGTATCCTCCCGCCTCGGCCTCCTGATTGCTGGGACTACAGGCAAAGCCCCACACTAAGCTTTGTATCGATATGAGTGTGTTTCTACCCATAGGCTCTTTCTCAATAACCAGCATTTCTTCAGAAGGACACTTAGGTCCAAGAGAGAACCTTCACCATCCCAAGGAACTCAGGGGAGCAGGGCAGTGACGCTGGGCACCAGAGATTTTGCCGAGAGAGGTGCGTGGGCCACAGCAACTGCACGAGCTTTGCTGCACTTCTGGAGAAGTTGTACAACCCTGTCAGAATAGCAGGCGGCCCTGGGCTTGCTGCCAGAGCACACGAGCTGTGGCCCTGTCTGTACAGCCTGAACCTCCCTCGTCTGCCTGGCAACCCCTGCTGGAGCTTCTCTTTTGGATCTGCCACTGTTTCTTCACGGCAGTTCCACCCCATCCACTCCTCATTCTTTTGTGATTCTTCATATTCTGCTCCCTGAGACAGGGAGTGGAGACCCTACCTTTCACTCACTGCCATCTCTGCTCCTCTTTCAGGGCCCTGGCCAGATGCCAAGCCCTCTCCACTGTGTCACAGTCCTGCAGGGCCTCTGCTTCCTGCCTGGGGTCTGTGTCACAGCCTTGGCCACATATGCAGCTCCTGTGCTTTGCACAGATATGGACAAAGAGGACAGTGCTGCACTTTTTTCTTTTGTCACAGTCCACCCCGCATGGCTCAGGGCCCAGAATGAGGATGCAGTAAACAAGCCATGTCAGGCCCCTGCCACAAAACCAGCTGCTGCTGTGCACCGGGGGTTCTGAGCCCGACGCCAGATGTTGCATCTCCTGATGAGATCCGCAAGGGTAGATATTTCATCTGTGATCCCAGCCCGTCAGACACCTTCTGACCTTCCTTCACTTCCCAAGGGAAGCCCTTCTCCCTCAAGCTCCTGCCTCCAAGGGCACAGTGAGGGACAGAGACATCCAAGCACGGTAGTAGAAGAAGACAACACTGAGAGGGGGGGTCTGGCTGTGCTCTCTCATGTGGTGCAGGTCCAGGACTCCCTTTGACACTCATTCCCCAAGCTCCTGGGCAGGGCCAGGAGCCTGCAGAGATTTCTGATAAGTTTCAGAGAGGCACAGATATATCTGACCCAGCTGAAGTGGCTTTGGGGTCATTTCTGAGATATCCTTCTCTGTTCCTAGAGTCTACCACAGCAGCAGCCAGACACACAGGCCTTTAGCTCAGCAGAAAGGCTGAACAGGCATCTGAGGGGATAGCGTAATGGCATAAGAGCCTGCCTGGCAAGCACAAGGTCCTAAGTTCAAGCCCTGGTACCTGCAGCCCCCCCCCCAAAAAAAAAAAAAAAGAAAAAGAAAGCAGAAACCTTATTGCCTGAAGGGGACAGGATAGCAGAGCAAATTCAGTTCCTGGTTTCATCCACTGTGGACCAGATGAAAGAGCCAGGGTGGTAGCCCCTATTCCTGGGCTTCCCACTGAACCATCTGTCCAGGAAACAGCACATGTCAACTTGCTCTTCCTGAAGAGCCACTGAGCCTTCAGGGCTTGGGAGAAAACATGGGCTTATTATTCTGAAGCATACAAGAGGACCAGAGTATGGTAGTGCACGGCTGTTATCCCAGCATTCAGGAGCCTGAGGTAGGAGGATCACTGCATTTGGAGCCAGCCTGTACTGCACTGTCCTATAATCTTGTAATCTCAGCATTTGGGAGGCTGAGGCAGGAGGATCAGTGTGAGTTCGAGACCAGCCTGGGCTACAAAAGTGAGCTCAAGGTCAGCCTGAACTACATAATGAGACCCTGTCTCAAAAAGACAAAAAAAAAAAAGAAAAAGAAAAAGAAAGAAAGATAGAAAGAAAGAAAATTTGGGTGTTGGGGAGATAGCTCCATGGCACAAGTGCCTGCCTGGTCCTGAGTTCGAAGTACAAGGTCCTGAGTTCGAAGCCCAGTCTCACCAAAAAAAAAAAAAAAAGCTGAAACAGGACTCAAATAACAGTGCACTTACCAGCTACTTGGGCCTTTCAAGCCAGATTCCCCTCACTTGCACAAAAGTTATTTCACTTTATAGAATGGTTTTGGGACAGAGGATAAGCTTTCTTTCTTTTCTTGGTGCGAACTCGCACCCATCCTCCTGTCTCAGCCTCCAAAGTGCTGGGACATCAGGTGAGCGCCACCATGCCCGGCTAGAGAATAAGCTTTCAAAGAGGCTCAGGGAACACATCCACTTGTGTGAGGTGCTGCGTGGGTGTGAACACAACCACCGTCCACATCGTTGTTATTATTGCTGGTTTTTTTTTTTTTTTCTTTGTCTTTTTGAGACAGGGTCTCGCTGTACAGTTCAGGCTGGCCTTGAGCTCAGTTTTGTAGCCCAGGCTGGTCTCGAACTCTCACCAATCCTCCTGCCTCAGCCTCCCGAGTGCTGGGATTACAGGCGTGCGCCACCACGCCCGGCTTTTTTTTTTTTTATTGCTGTTATTCTGTTGCTGCTGTTCCGTTAGGTGTGACCAGTACTCAGAACCGGACAGAAAACGCTTCCAGGCGTCTCTCTGGGCCGCGGCAGGTCACTGGCTTAGCTTCCCAGGGCCACCACGGGGCCCTGCTTAGATCCGAGGCAGCAGATGCTTCGTGTGCCTGCACCTGGCTCCCACGCGGGAAGGACTTCGCTCGAAGGAGCTGCGTGCGTGGTCTTCACGGATCTCCAGCTCGAGCACGTCTTCTGCGCTGGGCATTGTTCACCCAAATGTTGCTAGGACACTGAGGCTATTTTTTATTTTATTTTATTTATTTTTTTGTGGCACTAGGGTTCGAACTCACGACCTTGTACTTGCCAGGCAGGCACTTGTGCCCCTGGCCCGGCTATTTGTTCTTTACAGAGTCTTTTTTTTTTTTTCTTGTTTCAGAACTTTTTGTTTATTTATTTATTTTTATGGCCAGCTCAGCCCTGAGGGCAGGGCTGGCGCAGCATGTGGTGCCGGGGATCGAACCGCGGTCCCTGCAGCCACCTAAGCTTTCGTAAGTAGGCTCACTGAGCCATCCTGCCGGACCCCTACAGAGTCTTTCTGAAGAACTCTTTCCAAGCTCTGGCAACAGTGTGTTTTTCACAGCCATGGAATCTCTCTTCTTATCTCTTATTTATTTTTATCTCTTATTTTAAAAAAGGAAAGACCCCCACCATTTATACAATGTCTCCTATGGATACCCTGGAAGAGCACAGCAGGGATGAGACAGATGCCCCAGGTCTCCAGAGGGGAGCGGAGTGTCCTGGCCATTGTTTAATTGCTCTGTAATTCGCCTTTGTCTCAGTTACTATTCTCATTGCTGAGACACAATACCTGCCACTCAAGGAAGGACAGGAGAAAAGGTTTTTATTTAACTTGGAGTTTGTGGAGGTTTCAGTCCATACTTGGCTGGCTCCAAGGCAGGGCGGCACATGGCAGAGGGCAGCAGGTCCTGGTGGCAGAAGATAGCAAAAGCAAGAAAGAGAGACAAGACTTTCTGCAACTTGCCCTTGGGTGGGTGTAGCCCTCACACCCATAACCCCAGCATTGGACCTTGAATTAATCACACCTTTTAGATTCAGTCACTGAGAAGCCCAGCCCCCCAGGACTGCTTTGGGAGGACACACAGACACAAACCATAACAGCCTAGAAGAATCAAAGATCATCAGCATCTACTGCATGCCTCGATAAGTTGGTCAGCAGTTTGATACAAATGCCTTTGCAGCTGGGCATGGCGCTACACGCCCATCGTCTCAGCCCTCAGGAGGCTGAGGCTGGAGGATTGGCATGAGTTCAAGGCCAGTGTGGGCTACATAGTAATTACACCAGCATAAACTACACAGAGAGAGTTTGTCTAAAGAACCTGACAAAGACACAGAGATGGGGGAGAGCACTCTTGGAAATTAGATATACAAGTTTTGTATAAATACAGTATCAATATTGTCATCAGCCAGTACCCTGGTACATGTCTACTTCACAACAGAGACATGGAGAGATCACCTGTTGGTTTTGCTGGGCTATTGTCTTTCTTTTCCTTCTTTCTCAGCTGCAACACCTCAATTTTCCTTTGGGCCCCATCTTCCAGGGTCAACACATAAACCAATCAGCATGACATGGTGCCATCCCACCCCCTCCCTGGGCCAGTCAGAGCAGATGCTGACAATGGTCACCATGTAACCACACCTTCCTCACCAGATGCACTTTTTCTTTCTGGTTTTTAGGTAGACCTCACTTCTGTCTAGGCTTGGACTCACTAGGTAGCCCAGGCTGCCCTTGAACTCACAAGGATCTTTCTTTTTCAGCCTGCCGGTTCCTGGGATTACAGGCATGGGGTCCGGTATTGGGAATCAAACTCAGGACCTTGCACTTGCCTGGCAGGCTCTGTGCTGCTGAGCTACATCCCCAGCCCCTCTCTGGTACACTTTTGATGAGTCTTGAAATTAAAATGTTCCACCTGCCGCTGTCACCTTTACCACCTGAGCATAATCAGCCTGGACTGAACATATTCTCTGTCCCCACAATGTGTATACTGATCAGTGGCCCGGGCAGAGCTAAACATGCTTGTCCCAGAGTGTTGTCCTGGAAACACCAGTTTCCTGTGCATCAGATGTGCCTGCTTCCTGTTTTCTCAGACCTGGTCATTCAGCTTGTACTCTATAAGCTTCCACACACCCATCTGATACAACTGACTGCTTTTTGTTTTCTTTTAATTTTTTTCTTGCTTCAGAACTTTTGTTTGTTTATTTATTTTTATGGCCGGCTCAGCCTGCCCTGAGGGTAGGGCTGGCACAGCATGTGGTGCCAGGGATCAAACCGCGGTCCCTGCAGCCGCCCAAGCTTTCCTAAGCAGGCGCTTTAGACCACTGAGCCATCCTGTGGGGCCCCTGACTGCTTTTTTGCTTGCTTGCTTCCTTTTTTTTTTTGGATTTACTACAGGGGCTACGGGGCCTCACTACATAGAACGCACTCACAGTGACTTTCCTGTTTTCAGCCTGCCAAGCACTTGGGTTACAGGTCAGTGCCACCAAATCCAGTCTTGATTGCCATTTCAGAGCATTCCGGGGATGAGGACGAGGATGGTGCCAGCACAGCACACCAGCGTCGGGCCCAACCTGCGTGCTCTGCCTAAGCAGGCCCTTTAACCGCTGAGCTATCTGGCCAACTCTGACTTCTCTATTTCTTGGTTAAATTTACCAGAATTTATTTCTGTGGCAACAAAAAGAAACCTCAGATGCTATTTCTGGAAACAAGATATCAAAGCAGATTTTCTGTAGGGAGCGAGAACGCCACTTTTCTGTTAAAGCATTAGAAACTCATAGAAATGTTCCTAAACAACAGAAAGTCTTGGCTTGACTATGTAAGAGATAGGAGAGTAAAGAGAGAGAGAGAGAGGCAGCGCTGGGGGAAGCAGGGCACCCTCTTTCCTTGTCACCCAATGGAGCTTTGCAAGTGTTTCACTTTTAGCTAATGTAGCTTAGTTCTGAGGGCCTCAGCTGGACACCATCAGCACGTTGGGTGGCCTAGATTGTTTCTTTTTCTTTCTTTTTTTTTTTTTTTAAGAATTATTTTATTTTATTTTTTTTTCCTTGTTTGAGAACTTTTGTTTGTTTATTTATTTTTATGGCTGGCTCAGCCCTCCCCGATGGCAGGGCTGGCGCAGCGTGTGGTGCCAGGGATTGAACTGCAGCCCCTGCAGCCGCCTAAGCTTTCCTAAGCAGGCGCTTTAGACCACTGAGCCATCCTGCTGGGCCCTGGCCTAGATCGTTTCTTGAGTTCCAGTGTAGAAATGAACTATGCCAGGGTCCCTCCACGAAGCCCTGTGCCATTTCCCAGATGCCATGGAAAGTGGTGGGGCCAGTGAGATGGCTCAGTGGTCTAAAGTGCCTGCGGAGGAAACTTAAGGCAAGCGCTGCGATTGCTCCTCGATCCCTGGCACCACATGCTGCGCATCTCCACCCCAGTGCGGGCTGAGCCAGCCACAACACAACCAAATAAATGAGGTTTAAGAGAAATAAATAAATAAATAAATAAATAAATAAATAAATAAATAAATAAATAAATAAATATCTTTTTTTAAAAAGGGGGGATGTCATACCACTTCTGGCCAGCATGTGTCACCAGCACACCCGGAGAGAACCAACTAAGGGTTCTCTGGTTTGTTTCAAAAGATTTCCAAGTAAGCATATCCTATGACATTTGCTTGTAGTTTAAACCTTCAAACACAATGACTGGTGATGCAGATTCTCAAGTATTTTTGAAATTTGCTATTTTTTAGTGTCTGTGTGTGTGTGTCTGTGTGTGTCGGGAATCAAACTCAGGACCTTACACTTGCCAGGCAGGTACTGCACTGCGGAGCTATACCCCCAGCCTTCGTGTAACTCATAGTTGTATGGCTTGTTTAATTTTTGAGAGACCTCTCTCTAAAGAGTCCACACTGGATTTGAATTCATGATGTAGCACAGGTTAGCCTCAAAATCGCCTCAGCTCTTCTCAGGTGTTGGCATTGCAGGTGTGCACCACTGAGCTCAATTTATTTCTGATTTTAAGATCATGTGCTTGGGGGCCTGGCAGGATGGCTCAGTGGTCTAAAGCGCCTGCTTAGGAAAGCTTGGGCAGATGCAGGGACCGCGGTTCGATCCCCAGCACCACATGCTGCACCAGCCCTGCCCTCAGGGCAGGCTGAGTGGGCCATAAAAACAAACAAACAAACAAACAAAAAGTTCTGAAACAAGAAAAGAAAAAAAAAAAAAAAAAGATCATGTGCTCATGCCTGCCTGTGGAAAAGATCTTTTTATATTCGTCACAAGTGTCTTAGCAAGGCCAGCAGCGGCTCCATTCTGGATGATTCTCTCTGTGTGCTTACTGCTAGAGGAATCTTCATGGGCATTATCATTCCCATTTTGCAGGTGTGAAAACAAAGGCCCTGAGGGCAGAAGGCAGTGAGTGAGCAGTCCTGTACAAAGAAGTTAATAATGTGCAGGGAGGAGATCCAACTTGAGCTTCTCTTCAAGATGCCTCTCTCTTTACCCAACTCAGGGAAAGAGAAAGGCTACCCGAGTTGTCTTTTTTGTATTAAACTTTACTCTGAGGAACAAGATTGAAAGTGAACTAGACACGTTAGGAATTCCTGATTTCCTGCTCCAGTGGGCTGATGTGGATCCTGCCGGACATAATGACACACTCAGTATACAGTTGAGACTCAGGGCTCTGCAAACACTGCATCCACTGGCCTTAGCCAAGCAGGCCTGTGGTGCCTCCCACATAGAAACAAAGCCCCTTCTGAACACTCCTGGAGAAGCTGGGAATTGATTGAGAAGGTAACATTTTGGTATATTTGGTTGAAAAAAAAAAGGCCTTTCTGTGCCTTACCAGGAAGTGACTAGGGAGCTGAGCTGCATTTCTCAGGTTTTGCAGCCGCAGCAATCTCCTGTCCTTCCCAACTCCTAGTCTCATCACATCCAGGGCACAGAGACTCTGTCATGATCAAGGACACAGAGGATTTCTGAGATCAGATTTCTGGACAGAGAGGGCTGTTGTGGGTGACAGCTGAAGCCCCTTCAGAAAGCTCAAGGCATTTAGGACTTGAGGTTCTGTAGGAAATTAGTGTGGAGAAGTAATGCCAGGTGTAGTGAGCATACCTACAATCCTGCTACTTCTCCTCCCAGCTTCTAGGCTGAGGCAGAGGGATCGCAGGTTCAAGAGTGGCCTGGAAAACTTAATGAGAGCCTGTCTCAAAGCTGAGGATGTCCCCACCTTTCCTGTCCCAGACCCTGCATTGCACTTCTAGTACCAGGAGTGGGGGAAAGAGTGCTGCTGTGAGCTGGGCATGGTGGTGCATGCCTGTACTCCCAGCACTTGGGAGGCTGAGGCAGGAGGGTCGGTGTGAGTTTGAGACCAGCCTGGGCTACAAAAGTAAGCTCAATGCCAGCCTGAACTGCATAGTGAGACCCTGTCTCAAAAAGACCAAAAAAAAAAAAAAGGACTGCTTCTGTGGCTTCACTGTCACTGTCATCTTATACACTTCTGTCTTTGCAGCTGGTTCTCTTAGAGACCCTGTGTATTTTGACACAGGGTCTTGCTAAGTCATCAAGTTGCTCAGGCTGGGCTTGAATTTGTGATCCTCCTGCCTCAGCCTCTTAAAATGCTGGAATTACAGGCATGGCCACAATAGCTGGCTTTTTTTTCCCCTTTCTTTATCTCTCTCTTTCTTTTTCTTTCTGTTTTGCCAGAGTCTCATGCTGTACCTCAGGCTGGCTTTGAACTCACTAGGCATCCCAAGTGGCCTCTGATTCCCGATTCTCCAGCCTCCATTTTGAGCTGTTAATCAGAAGCAGCACTGCATACTTTCCAGGGCTCCTGGTTTGGAAGGAGGGCAGCTATGCTGAAGAGCACTGGTGAAATCCAGTTGAATGCTGTAGCTCTGCTTCGAAAATTCTCCTTCTCTAATTAATAGTAGTGTGTGCAGAGACGGAGGCATAGAACACAGCAGAAAGAAAGTGCATGTCTGTGGTAATTCAACTCTATCCGAGTAATAATGCTGAGACTTTCTTTTGTGCAAAATTATTAGGTGGGTGGTCAGGAATGACCCAGTACTGCTCCCACTGCTTCTAGCTTAGTCCCAGGCACATTACATTAGAAGTGAAGACAGGGCCAGGGAGATAGCTCTGTGGCACAAGTGACTGCCTGGCAAGTACAAGGTTGTAAGTTCAAACCTTGGTCCCAGAAAAACAAAACAAAAAAAGAAGTGAAGACAGATGAGGGATTCTCTGCTGTCCTCTCAGAAAGGATGTACCTGTCAGGATGAGAACAACTTCCCTTCCCCTCAGAGACCTCTGTTCTGTCCAGCCGTGTTCCCACCTCCCCACACCCTCCAGTTTTGTTCAGACTTCTTTGCTTGTGAGCGAGACAAAGTCACCTCACTCCACCAAGGCCAGAGAAGTGTTTGTTCTTCATAGCTGAGCATGAGAAGGGGAGGGAATGGACTCAGGTTAAAGCGACCAAGGGATGCCATCTGGGCCACTTTCCCACTCCTCTGTGCTCCCTCCTTGGCTTTAAGGTATATCTTCAAGAGCAATCTCTCCACTCGGAAGACATAACTGACAGACCCAGTGTCTGTCAGTTTTCTCTTTTCACAGCTTTTGACCACAAGAAACTCATCTCTAAAGAGTACAGGGGAGATTCAGACTGACCCAGACAGGCCATGACTAGTAGCTTATGAATCCAGCTCTCCACCAATCAGAGTGAGTGACCCAGAGAAGGGCGTGTGCACTCTCATTGGATGGGGGTGGGTCATGTGCCCGCCTTCGTGGTCATGGTGGTGCTAGTGATTGGTGGTTGTAGGAAGAACTCCAGCCAGATCACTCAGCAAATGCTCACTGTGGCAGACAGCTAGTCATATAGAAAAGGGGAGGCAATATGTATCAAGCAGGCAAAACGCAGCAACTTTGAGTGACTATACGTTTTGTCTCGTTCACCCGCAGGTGTTGAGACACAATACCTAGCATCCACAGTTAAAGGAGGAGAGGCTTAGTTTGCCTGATTTCAGTCTGTGGTCAGCTGACTCCAAAGCAGAAGCAGGATGACAGAGGGCGAGGGTGGAGGAAAAGGTGCTCAACCCAGGTAGCCAGGAACAGAGAGAGAAGCGGGGAGCCAGGGACAGGAAGCCAGCCTTCCAGGCCCCTCTTCAGTGCCCACCCCAATGGGGCCCTGCTCCTAAGCACGCTCACTGTGAACTCTTTGGGGGGTGCATCTGCTCGTGAGTATGCCGCCCCCACCATGCGGTCACCCTGCAGTGCACTAGATGTTGAGGGGGTATGAGGAATTCAAGCCATGACACCTCCTTATCAGCCATGGATTACACGAGTAATCCTAGGACTGTAATCCTAGAACTCAGGAGGCTGACGCAGGAGAATCACAGCGAGTTCCAGGCCAGACCCTGTCTCAAACAAACAAATAAACAAACAGACAAAACAATAAACCATCTCTGTCTTCTTCCAAGCCCCACCCCCAACACATACACACTTTGCTTACAGACTGTGGGCCTTGACTACCTCCCATGACCAGCCTTCTTCCCTGTTCCCACATCCAACCAGGCTTTAAGGCTGAGCCCACTGCGCATGCTCCGGAAGTACTTCCTGTGCTCTCTAGGGGCTCCGTCATAGAGCAGAGATCTCAGGAGGGAGGCGGATCTGTCCCTAAGCTGGATGAGCCAGCTCTGCCCTAGCTCCCTCCTCATGTTCCCACCCTCACAAGAGATCTGGGACTGGTCAAGGCTGTTTAGTGAACCAATCAGATAGAAGGAACCAAGGGGAAGATGGAAAGGATCCAAGGATGTCTCATAGAACTAAAGACAGCCAAGCCTTGGAGAACTGGACAAGACCCAGATGCAGCGTGACAGTGCCTCCCTGAGTCCCTATGTCTGTCTGCACCACCCTGCTTCCCACAGCAGGCCCCTGTTGTCAGATTGTTTGTTTCAGGGCTCTGTGGACAGTCACTGCCTGGTCCGGTACCCTCTCTTCCTGGTCCCAAGGCCACCATTTGATAACGTGCTCGGGGTCTTCCCAGGAAGGGTAGGGGATTTTTTTTTAAAACAAGGTCTTACTATGTAGCCCAGGCTAGCCTCGAACTTATACTGAATCTCTTGCCTCAGCCTCCCAAGTGCTGGAATTACAGGGCAGGTATAGGGCAGGACATTTTAGGTCACTGCCCAGGCGAGACATTGGCTCTCCCTGTGCATCTTACGGGGCCAGCACTCTGTCCACCAGGTCACATGGCACCCAGACCCCTGCGCAGGTGTGGGAAGGGAGTCAGGTCTGGAGGAGGGAGGAGGGGTTGGCAGTCGCCCAGTTACACCTCCTAGGGAAAGGCAGGGCAACAGTCTCAGCCTTGGAGAAGTTCTTCTGGCCCTCGAGAGATGAAGGCTGGCCTACCAGCCAGTCACAGGGGCCATGGGTTTATCCCTACCTCTGAGGAGAGCAGATGCCAAAGCCTGGAGATGCCAGTGGGGTTTGGTGAGCGCATGCGGCGTAGCTACTCACACAGGGAAAGGCCTAAGACAGCCTCTGATTTGACTAGAGTGGCAGGAGCAGCTGGAAGAAGTTCAGAGTGTGCTGGGCACTGATAGTGCAACCAGGGGAGGTGAAGAACATATGCAAAGGAAGGGAAGAAGGGGCAGCACGGTGGCTGGACACGACAGTGAAGGCGCTGTGGGTGCAACTGTTGGCATCAGGGACTGCTTTCTGCTGTGCCGTGTAAGTAAAAACAAATTCCGGGGCACTCACTGAGTTACAATGAGGGGAAGGACATCCCCGGCTTGCTGCCTAAATTAAGTCCGAAGACCTGACTACACCTCAGAGCAAGCAAGTCTGTGGTAATAGAATTTGGGCTGAATAGGCACATGTAGTAGTGGACTGAAATAGAAGCCAAGCCACCAGTCACATTGAAGATTTTGTCTTGTTTTGTCTTTGATACATGGGGCCATGTAGTAGTTCATTCTGGTCTTGAACTCATTCTGTTGCCGACCCTGGCCTGAAAGCAATCTTCCTGCCTCAAACCCTTGAGTGCTGGGATTACAGGCATGGGCCACCACACCCAGCTAAAGATAGTCTTTAAAAAATTTAAAAAAAAATTTTTTGGGGGGCCTGGCGGAATGGCTCAGTGGTCTAAAGCGCCTGCTTGGGAAAGCTTGGGCGGCTTCAGGGACCGCGGTTCGATCCCCGGCACCACATGCTGCACCAGCCCTGCCCTCAGGGCGCGGGCTGAGCCGGCCATAAAAATAAGTGAATAAAAAAGTAAAGGTTCTGAAACAAGAAAAAAAATAAAATAAAAAATTCTTTAAAAAAAATTTTTTTTAAAGAGAACAGAAAATAGTAAAAGAAAAAGAAAAACTTAGAAATGATACAGAATTTCACTAAGCAAAATGATAGGAATGTGACACTAGTTGTTATATTACATAACATTATCTTCACATTAGTTGTTTCGATGATCAGATATAGATAGGCAAAATTGGAGAAAAAAATAGAAAAGGAAAGAATTTAAGCATTCACTGTTCCTTTCAGTACACCAGCAGAAACCAGCAGCACAATTGTCCCAGCTAGTCTGTATATCTACATGAATATTATCTTTTCCCTTTTTTCTTTTGTGCTTTTCCTCATCCCACTTTTTCCTTCTCATTGAACAGATTCTTTCCTCTCACAGTATCTGTTGTATCTGTCAGAGTTTATTTACTCTTTTTGGTTCTTTTGCTAGTGAGACAATCTGATGTTTGCACATGAAGGTCTGATTTATTTCACTTACCAGTATGGTCTCTAGAAGCATCCATTTACCTATGAAAGCCTTGAGTTTATCTTTTTTTAATAGCTGAGTAATATTCCATTATATAAAAATACCACATCTTTTTTATCCATTCCTCAGCTGATGGGCATTTGGATTGTTTCCAAGATTTAGCTCTTGCTAAATTGCAGTGCTGTAAACATGGGCACACATAAATCATATGATGTTCTCACCTATAGCTAAACATAGTAACATGTGGAAAGCCTTTCCTAAACCGTGAAAGACAACCTTATTTCTTTTTATACTTAATGCATTTTACCCCGATCTTGCATCTTTAAACTCTGTATCAATTGATAATGTTCTTTGCTGCTGATAACTAAAACCAACTTAGATCACTTCTTATTGTTCTTGGTCCAAAGGCTGGAGGTAGACATTTCTAGGGGTGGTTTTAGTGATCGATCATATTATCCAGAATCAAGATTCTATTTCTTTTTCTCCCTCATATTTAGGATTTGGTTTTTCATTTCCATAACTGTCACCTCATGATTTCAAAGTGGCTGCCATAGCTCCAGAAAATGTCACACCAGAGTCTTAGTTCATTTTGTTATAATGCTGTAATGGAATAACTGAGGCTAGGAAATGGATAAAGAAAAATAGTTTATTTGGTTCATGATTCTGGTGGCTGGAAAGTCCAATCAGCATGGCACTGGCATTCGCAAAAGCTTTCTGACAGCATTGCAGCATGGCAGAGAAATAGGGAGTGATGTGGTCCAAGAGGGAGGAAGGTGCCAGGCGTGCTTTACAGTAACTTGCTTCCTCAGTCGCCAGTCCAGGCTTGTGCAGAGGAGAACTCCTTCCCTCAAGAAGAGAATTAATTCCTCTTAAATGTCCCAAGGCCTCTCAGATGTGCCACTCACAGCTCCATGAGGACCAAGCTCCAGCTTGAGTTTAAGAGGCAAAACTCCACCCAAACCATAGAGATTGTTATGGTTTATGTCTAGTTGTCCCCCCAAAGCCTCATGTAGTCATTGGGCAGAGACTTCTAGAGTTTGAGACTTGATCCATGATCCCTGGGATTATGGGTTTTAGTACTTCTGGGATTATGGGTGTAGCCTAAGGCAGGGGCTAAGGCGGAGAGCCTGAATGTAATATAAAGAGAGACAGAGACAGACTGGAGCTGTTGCTGCTGCTCTGCTGCCCTGATTGATTGGCTGCCTCTGCCACCATTTTGCTGCTGTTCTGCCGCCATGAACTGGATGCTCTCCACCCTGCTCCACTCAGCCTTGGGCCAGCCAAATATGCACTGAAACCTCCATGAACAGTGAGCTAAATAAACCTTTCCTTCCTTCATTGTCAGTATTGGGTATTTGTCCCAGCAACCAGTAAAAAGTAAATAAGACAGAGATCCGTGAGCTTTCTTTTTGAACCAGGGATTTTTTTTGTTAAAAAAATCATATTTAAAAACAATCTTGGGGCCCGGCAGGATGGCTCAGTGGTCTAAAGCACCTGCAGGCGGCTGCAGGGACTGCAGCACCACATATTGCGCCAGCCCTGCCCTCAGGGCAGGCTGAGCCGGCCATAAAAATAAATAAACAAACAAACAAAAGTTCTGAAACAAGTAAAAAAAAATAAAAACAACCTTATTTGAGGGGCTGGGGAGTTAGCTCTGTGGCACAAGTGCCTGCCTGGCAAGTGCAAGGTCATGAGTTCGAATCCATATATAAATAAATATTAAAACAGTCTTATTTGGAGACATCCTACCAAACTCTCCCTAAACCTCAGTAGAGAGACTGTGGTGGAAAGTGGAAGATGTGATTGTCCATCAGGCAGAGTCCACTATGCATTGAGAACCCAGTCCAGCATGCCCTTTCATCCCTGGGGTAGGCTTGAGTTGGACACATTACCCCTCCATGTACCCAAGACTTCTGTTCCATGAAGCACAAGAAAGAATGAAGCCACCAAGAACTTCCTGCCACCACTGACCTGAATTAGGGACACCACCTCAATACTGAGCTTCCACACAACAGAGACAAGCACTGCGTGTCACAGTCATTACTCTAAGCATGGGATCACAGCGACTCCCTTCAGGCTGGGAGTACGTCACATTTCAGTGCAAATCCCCTGGATGTGCATCGGGCGCCTACTCTGGGCTTCACTTGAACAGCTTGGACTTGCTGTGCCGTGTGTTCTCTAGTGAAAAGAGTAATTGGTTTAAAATGACAGTTCTTAGGGCTGGTTTGTACTAAAGATCTCAGCCTGTAACAAACATCTGGCAGTTTACTGTAACATGTCACAAATGTCACTGAGGTTGCTTTCTTTATGAAGGCAAGGGTTACTTGGGTCCACTGGCACCAACTATACAGTGGTTGCACTCAGTAGGGTGTGTTGGGTTGGGATTGGCTTCTTTTCTTATTTTCAAATCTGTATTTGTTACTTATCAAAGCATGTATAACTGAGAAGTCAATTTATTTTTCCTGATTTACATATGTTAGAACCACAGGTGAGTTAACTCAGAAGCCATGATGTTTAAGTAACTGAATGTTGTCCTGGGGCTAGCAAGATGACTTAGTGGTCTAAAGTGCCTGTTTAGGCAAGCTTAAGCAATCGCAGAGACTCCAGTCCAATTCCTGGCACCACATGCTGTGCCAGCCCCACCCCCAAGGCAGGCTGAGCCAGCCATAACATAAATAAATAAATAAATAAATAAATAAATAAATAAATAAATAAAGTTTGAATGTTGTCCAAACTGTGGCTGCTACCCTAGGAGGTGCTCGTAGGGGACTGTGGCTGTATGGTTTGTACATAGTTGTCCCCCCAAAGCTTCATGTAAATCATGGAGCTGTCAAGCACACAGTTCAAGGGGTAGGGCCAGAGGACCAGGGTGGGGCTTAAGGTAGGGAACCATTAAACTGACAGCATGAGCCCCCGACCCCCAGGCCTGGTGGTCTCTCCCAGAGGTATGGAGCAGATCATCCTGGACATGGCAATGCAGTGTCTTGAGGCCTTACTATGTAATTCAGGCAGCTTTCTTTTTTGATTTTTCTTTTTTTTTTTTTTGAGACAGGGTCTTGCTATGCAGTTCAGGCTGTCCTTGAGCTCACTTTTGTAGCTCAGGCTGGTCTCCAACTCACAGTGATCCTCCTGCCTCAGCCTCCCAAGTGCTGGGATTACAGGCGTGAGCCACCATGCCTGGCTTCAGGCTGTTTTCAACTATGAAACCTCCAGTATCTGTGAGCTAAATAAACCTTTACCTCCCTAAGCTTGTATGTCTGGTATTTGTCCCAGCAATGAGAGAAGAGTAACTAAGACAATTTGGTATCAGAGGAGTGGGGATGTTGCTGTGGCTATATCTGACAATGTGCACTATAAGCTTTTGGGAATGGCTTATGGAAAGAGATAGGAAAGATTCAGAGATGTTGCCTACAAATGAAGCACTGGAACAGCTTCAGTTGTTCTGTTTGGGAGATTCTGGTCAGAGCTCAGACCAGAATGCGGATAGGAAGCCTGACGGTAAAGACCAGGCTGGGGAGGTTTCTGCTTGGAAGAAGGACTGCATTGGTTGTTGGACTCCAGATCATTTGTGCTTTGGCTTGGCCCAAAGTGTGTCTGAATTTTGCCTGTGCCCAGAGACTTTGCCTGAGACTGAGATTAGACATAGAGGACTGATTCATCTTTCCAAGGAAATCTCAAAGAAGTCAAATATTGGGACAGTGGCATAGTTATTGCTGGTGACTCATAGTCAAATATATGTTGAGAATGAAGAGCAAGAGCCCAGCAGAATGATTTAAAATGCTGTGAGTGGGCTGCTGAGATGGCTCAGTGGTCTAAAGCACCTGCCTACTTAGGAAAATTTAGGCAACCTCAGGGACCACGGTTTGATCCCAGGTACCACATGCTGTGCCAACCCCACCCCATAGGCTGAGCCAGCCATAGCACAAATAAATAAAATTAAAAATAAATAAAAAATAAATAAATAAAATAAAATGTTGTGAGTTTGGCCAGAAAGCAAGCTCCAATAAAGCTGTGGAATGCACAGACAGAGCTGAGATCTCCATTGCCCAGGAGGAACAGGAGATTAGAAAAGATGTCCTGAGGGCATCGCAGGAGGTGGCAGGTTCTTACCCTATGCAGCCTCAGAATTGCAAGGGTCAGAGGCTTTGCTTTGAGGAGAAAGCTGTAGAGCCCCATGTTCTAGAATGGAGGCAGTGACCATACCAGGTTTCAGAATGGAGGTGGAGGCCACACTAGGCTATAGAATGGTGCCAGCATAGAGAATTTGTTTCTCGGGATCAGGGTCAGAGTGCTCAGCGATCCAGGCACTCAGCCCCTAGAGCCAAGAGAGAGGAAAGCCTGGCTACCACTCCATCGGGCAGCAGACCTTGGTATCATCCATGTGGCACTGGTTTTAGGTGCATGAAAAATGCAGGAGTTCTGAGGTTAAGAAGGCTTCCACCTCGATTTTAGAAGAAGGCCTGGTAGGCCAGGCAGTCTGCTCCTGAGAGGGCAGTGTGTAAAGCTGTGAGTAAGAAGCCTACTCCATAGAAACCCCAGAAGTCTGGAAAAGCTAGCACCATGGATCATCTAACGAAAACTGCAAGGAGGAAGCAAAGCCAGCCTAATAAGCTATGGAAGCTACAACCACCAGAAGTGCCATAGGGGTGGAGCCACACGGAGCTCACAATTTGCCACAGATTGCTTTGGGTGTTCCACATGGACTTAGTGTTTACCCTGCTGGATTTTGGACTTATTTTGGCCCCAGTGGTTTGTATATTCCTGCGTATACCATTTGGAATGGCAATGTTTATCTTGTGCCTTTGAATGCTGGATGTATTTAACTTATTTGTACAGGGGCTCATAGTTGAGAGCTTGCCTTAGATCTTTTTTTTTTTTTTTTTTAATTTATTTATTTTTTTCTTGTTTCAGAACCTTTGTTTGTTTATTCACTCATTTTTATGGCCGACTCAGCCCACCCCGAGGGCAGGGCTGGCGCAGCATGTGGTGTTGGGGATCAAACTGTAGTCCCTGAAGCCACCCAAGCTTTCCCAAGCAGGCGCTTTAGACCACTGAGCCATCCCACCAGGCCCCTGCCTTAGATCTTGGAGGAAACTTGGAACTTGGACTTTTCAGCAATGCTGAAACTGTTGAGACTTAGGCATCTGTTAAGAGATGGACTAAAATACCTTTTGCAGAAAGGGATGTGCATGAGACTTTGAGGGTCTGGGGCGGAATGTTATAGTTTGTATGTAGTTGTCGCCCCTCCCCCCAAGCCTCATGTAAATCATGGGGTTGTCAAGTGTGCGGCTCAAGGGGTGGGGCCAGAGGAGTGGGGTGGTTCTTGAGGGGCAGGGCCAGTGAGGTACAGAACTATTAAATTGACAGCATGCCCCTGCTTCCCCAGCCTGGTGGCCTCTCTTGGAGGTATGGTGTAGATCATCCTGGACATAGCAGTGCAGTGTCTTGAGGTCTGGCTGTGTAATTAAGGCTGCTTTCAGCTATGAAAACTCCAGGAACTATGAGCTAAATAAACCTTTCCTCCCTTAAGCTTGCATGTCGAGTATTTGTCCCAGCAATGAGAAAAACTTAACTAAGACAGT
The DNA here is from genome assembly GCA_004027025.1 of Myocastor coypus. NCBI lineage: Eukaryota > Metazoa > Chordata > Mammalia > Rodentia > Myocastoridae > Myocastor > Myocastor coypus. Next base: position 4,145 of record PVJA010017995.1, on the reverse strand, counting down.
GGCCAAAGGAGAGTCTGGGCCTGTGCCATGTTTGATGATCATAGCCTTGAAGAGATTAAGTTGAAAAGTCCTTTGACATTTTCAAGAGAAATCAGAAGTCACGAATTTTATGGGAAGTCTTACTGGTCACCTCTGGTGTCTGGGACAGTGACCTGCAATCACCACTTCCAGGAGAGAAGGTTGAACTTAGCTCATGGCCCTAGAGGCTTCAGTCCCAAAGGCTGGCCAGCTCTGAAACAGGAGCATCACGGCAGAAGGGTATGCTGGAGCAAAGCTGCTTGCTCCTGGGGGCCAGCTCAGAGGTGCACCCTCCTAGGGCCCAGAGATCCCCTCCAGCCACCCTGCCTCCTGACCACACACTGTGCTATGAATTCCAGAGGGTTAGCCCACCCAGGGTGACCAGGAGTCTCTCAATCCCGTCAGGGCAAGTGAAGTTTAACCATGGCAGAAGTTTCCCGGTGTTTCTGATATTAGCAGGCTTTATAATTTCAAAACCCTAAAGGCCAAAGAGAACCAGTGCTGTGGGCCTGTTGCCTGGCAACCAGGATAGAAGCCCCTTGTGGACAGATGAGTGGGGGACCAGGAGAGGCCTGAGTCCTCTTCAGACAGACTCCCCTTCTCGGAAGGTCACTGGCTTCCTGGGGCTCTGACTCCTCCCTTAGCACCACAGAATTAGCTCACCCAGCTCCAGAAGGCTGCATAGTGGCCACGCTCATCCATCAGCTCTCCTTGGGAGCAGGAGCCCCTCAGAAGCCCAGGCTCATGGGGTGGCCCTGGTCAGTGAGGCCGCTTCCTCTCGGGGGTGGCACAGCTTGGGAGCAGCCCATGGTGGCATTGCCCTCTGCCCTCCCCTCTCCCTCAGGCCATGTCTTGGGGGTGTGTGTGCTCTGAGTGTGACCCAGAGGCTGTGCACTAGAAGCCTGATGATTCCTGCTGGAATCATTCAGTAGAGCCTGGCCAGGGCAAGGCACTGCTGTCCTCAGGAAGGACCAAGACAGTTCTCATGGCGCCCCAGTTAGTTCTTACCACAGTCCGTGGTCATAAGGGCGATTGGCTTTTATAAAGTGGCTTCCTCCCCTGTAGGAGTCCCTTCCTGGTTCTTGTTTCAGCCCAAGAAGTCTGAATTTATAATCTCAGAAATATGTTACTGAAATTCCACCAAGTTAATTCCAATCTACCACTCCCAATGCAACCCCTGGTGAAAATAAAGACACTAAGACATATATTAGTTATTGGGGAGCCAAGGGGTTCTAAGTCCAACCATGAAGATGGCTTCTGGAACAAAGAGGGCAACCAGGGCTGCACCCAGGTATTATTTAGTGGAGAAGGGGGAGTGGCTTGAGAAAGGGAATTGTGGGAAGTAGGTGAGCTCTGAGCTGGGCTAGGTAGGTGGCCTGCATTTACCTCTGCCATATTCAGCCAGGATATGTAGAGAAAGTAATTTGCATTATGCTACTGAGATAGTATGTAATATTTCTGGGCTGTGGTGCCTTGGCTTTGATGTGTAATCTTTCAAGCCCCAGGAAGTCATAGCCTCTATCTCGAGGCTCAGTCCCAGCTGACAGCATGGAGTATTGGCTCTTTGTCCTGTCTCAACGCAGCTCATATTGGAGAGCAGCAGCTGTGGGTTATCAGGGGAACTCACGTGCTGTCTTCAGAAACTACTACTAGCACCTCGGCTAGACCAATGCACACTGCTGAAGGCCAATTGAAATGATAATGAGAAGTCCTAGCCAGCCCTGTACATTTCAGTATGAGGAAATAGGGTCAGGGTCAGGCTCAGCCAAAATGGAGACAGTCGCTCTTCTCTCAAGGAGAGCTGCTCAACACTGCCCCATACCCAGGGGGCTCTTCTGCACATGGCTCTTCTTCCTGCTTCTCAGCCATGTTGTGACAAAGCTGGGAAGCCCTCACCAGACACAGAACAGAGGAGACTGACAGATCCTGCATTTACACCCTTCAAAACTGTGAGCTGAATAAACCCCTTTTCTTTATATAATATGCAGCCTTGGGTAGGTTGCTATAGCAGCAGAAAATTACAATGAATTCCATCTTTTCCCTCCCTGGCAGGTTAATCTTTGCCTCCATCTCTGCCTCCTGTGGAATCTGAACTGTGAGACCTGGCTCTGTGCTCCTTTCTGTGCATGTTAGCAAGCAGGAAGATTAAGATTTTTAATCAAGAGATAATAATTTGAAAAACATCACCAAACCTTCCCATGTGTGGCTCCCACGTGTGGACAGGGAATGTGCCTCAGTGTAGGTGTTCAGTGCCTGGAAGACCCTGGATCCCATCCCCAGCAGAGCCGCCTGCTGCTTGGTCCACGGTCAGCTCACCTGTGGTCCTGCTGCTTGGTCACACGGGCAGCTCACCTGCCTGCTGCTTGGTCATATGGTCAGCTCACCTGTAGTCCTGCAGGTGCTTATGTGCTAAGCTGTATCCCTGGCCCAGAATTTTTGAAAAAGAGATTATTTTGTCTTTGTCCTTTGTTAGATATTAAAAATTAATTATGTAGCTGGATACAGTGGTGTATACCTGTAATCTCCATAGGCAGGAGGCTGAGGCAGTAGGATCACCATGAGTTTGAGGCTAGGCTGGGCTACAGAGTGAGGCCCTGCTGAGAAAGAGTGAGGGAGAGGGAGAGAGAGGGGGGAGAGAGAGAGGGCAAGAGAGAGAGGGGAGAGAGAGACACAAAGAGGGAGAGAGAGACAAGGGAGTGAGAGGGAGAGAGAGAGAGGGAGAGAGGGAGAGAGGGAGACAGAGAGAATTAAAATAATGTGCAAACTCTTTGTGTCTAAGCAGGAACTTTCTGTGAGTTGTAAATGAGAAAAAAAAATTACTAATCTTTTCTGTTTCTACCAGCTGGCCATGGAAATTTCATAGGAGTGAAATAAATACAGGAAAATTTTCTGAGTACCTTTGGTGTACCTATGTTTTCAGTTACCAGTTTACATATTAGAAAATTGGAGGGGCTGGGGATCTGATCCCCAGGCCTGCTGTGCTGGCCCCATCCCCAGGGTGCGCTGAGATGGCAATTGAGACTGGGTGCAGTGGCACACACCTGTAATCTCAGCTCTTGGGAGGCTGTAAACAGATGGATCACTACGAGTCTGATCTAGTAGTGAGACCTTGAACACCCTGTAGACCCTTTCCTAAAAAATGTAAAAAAAAAAGGCAAGAAAGAAAGAGCCTTTCCGCGCTGCCCGGCCGGGGTCCATACGGCGTTGTTCTTTTTTTTTTTTTTGTCTTTTTGAGACAGGGTCTCGCTATGCAGTTCAGGCTGACCTTGAGCTCACTTTTGTAGCCCAGGCTGGTCTTGAACTCGCACCGATCCTACTGCCTCAGCCTCCCGAGTGCTGGGATTACAGGCATGAGCCACCACGCCCGGCCCCCGGCGTTGTTCTTGATTCCCATCGTAACTTAAAGGGAAACTTCACAATGTCCGGAGCCCTTGATGTCCTGCAAATGAAGGAGGAGGACGTCCTCAAGTTCCTTGCTGCAGGAACCCACTTAGGTGGCGCCAACCTGGATTTCCAGATGGAGCAGTATATCTACAAAAGGAAAAGTGATGGAATCTACATCATAAATCTGAAGCGGACTTGGGAGAAGCTCCTCCTGGCAGCCATAGTGGCCATTGAAAACCCTGCTGATGTCAGCGTCATCTCTTCTAGGAACACGGGCCAGCGGGCTGTGCTGAGGTTTGCTGCTGCCACTGGAGCTACTCCTATTGCTGGTCACTTCACTCCTGGAACCTTCGCTAACCAGATCCAGGCAGCCTTCAGAGAGCCACGTCTTCTGGTGGTTACCGGTCCCAGGGCTGACCACCAACCCCTCACGGAGGCATCTTACGTCAATCTGCCAACCATTGCTCTGTGCAACACAGATTCTCCTCTGCGCTATGTGGACATTGCCATCCCATGCAACAATAAGGAAGCTCACTCTGTGGGTCTGGCCCGGGAAGTGCTGCGCATGCGTGGCACCATTTCCCGTGAACACCCATGGGAAGTCATGCCTGATCTCTATTTCTACCGGGATCCTGAAGAGATTGAAAAGGAAGAGCAGGCTGCTGCTGAAAAGGCTGTGACCAAGGAGGAATTTCAGGGTGAGTGGACTGCACCAGCTCCGGAGTTCACTGCTGCTCAGCCTG
>PVJA010017994.1:0-40686 GCA_004027025.1 Myocastor coypus | reverse complement strand
AAAAAAAAAAAAAAACAATAGGCCTGGGAATCAGTGGAATAGATTAGAAGATGCAGAAGCAAATACAAACACATTCAGACACCTTATTTTTGACAAAGGGGCCAAACATGTGTACTGGAAGAAAGATAGTCTCTTTAACAAATGGTGCTGGAAAAGCTGGCTCTCTATATGCCAAAAACTAAAGCTTGACCCAGGTCTATCATCATGCACTAAACTAAAGTCAAAATAGATTAAAGATCTAATGTTAAAAATAAATAAATAAATAAACAAATAAATAAATAAAGCCAGGCATGGTGGCGCACCCCTGTAGTCTCAGCACTTGGGAGGCTGAGGCAGGAGGATCAGTGCAAGTTCAAGACCAGCCTGGGCTACAAAAGTGAGCTCAAGCCAGTCTGAACTGCATAGCAGGACCCTGTCTCAAAAAGACAAAAAAAAAAAAAAATCCCACTAAATCTCCTGGAAGAGAAAGTGATGGAAGAGAAAGTGAGAGGAAATCCTGAAGATATCAGGGTAGGCAAAGAGTTCATGGACAAAAATCAAAATGCACGGTTAACACTTGAAAGAATCAACAACTGGGACCTCCTCTGGCTGAGAAGTTTTTTCACATCAAAAGAAATAACCAACAGAGTGAAAAGACAACCTACAAATTAAAAAAAAAAATTAACTAATAAGTATTCAGACAAAGGTCTTCTATCTAGAATTTATAAAGAACTAAAAATATTATGGTCCCAAAATTCAAAAACCCAATCCAGAAAAGATGAACACAAACTTCTCAGTGGAAGAAATACTAGAAGCTTATAAATACATGAAGAAATGCTCCAAATTGCTAGCCATTGTGTGAAATGCAAATTAAAACAACACTTAGATACATCTCACCCCAGGAAGAATGGCTATCATAAAGAAATCAACCAACAACAAATGCTGGGAAAAAGGAACACTTCTCTACTGCTGGTGGGAATGCAGACTGGTGTAACCATTATGGAAAACAATGTGGAGACTCCTTAGAAAAACTAGAACCAGAAATCTCATTCAATCCACCTATTCCCCTACTGGGGATTTTCCTAAATGAAATGAAAACATCACATCAGAGTGATATCTGTGCACCTTATGTTCATAGTAGCAGAATTTGTGATAGCCAAGTTTTGGAAACAACCAAAATGCCCATCATCTGAAGAATGGTTGAAAAAGATGTGGTATTTTTATACAATGGAATATTACTCAGCTATAAAGAATAAGAAACTAGAAGACTTCATATATAATTGGATGTATCTTGAAGATATACTTATAATTGAAATAAACCAGACCTACATGTGTAAATATCGTATAGTCTCCCTAGTGTAAGAACTCAAAAGAAGAAATAAAAATGGAAAGGCATAACACAGCTGAACGGAAATCAAGAACTTAAGGGTTAAACAATGAAGTGACTACAAACAGAAAAGATAGGAAACATGGCAGGAGCAAAACCATGCACTTTTATACACAGGATGTATTAGATAATGGTCCTAAGAATCTCCAACAGGTTTTTCACACTGGGGATAGCAATGTATAACACTAAAACTGTGCTTGGAATTCCTGTCACTCTGGTTTTTTAGATTGGTGTTGCTTCTAACATAATTTCAATTATTGCTATACTCTCAACCTAATGGTTGTTTTATAAGAAAACAAAAAAGGGTATTAAAAGAGAATAAAAGACAAAGAAAAATGCCATAGGATTGACCAGCTACAATTTTGTAAATGCTTAGATTTCTAAATTTCTGTGTAAAAATGTGTAACTGTTTTTATCACATCCTACAGGGATTTATTAGAATATCAATGATTGATGGAAAATACTGATTCCTTGTTAAGTACATTTGATATTCAGAAAGACAGTGAAGTTAAGCTCAAGTACCATATATATAGAGTAACAGTATCACTAAGCTTCTCTTCTGGAGGGTTAAGAACATAAGTTTATAGACCAAAAAATTAGAGAAAAAGAAGGTCTGCAAGAATAGCCAATATTTTGGCCCTAGCCCTTCAAGGTCAGTGAGGACTCAAGTCATAAGAGAACGTGTACTGTAATATGCTATAACTCAGTGGTGTCCCAAATTTTCTGTTCAAGATTATGGGGCTACAGAGGAAATGGACTGATGATGTACAGTGTGCCTACATTCTCTCAGGCTTTCACAGAGAGCAAACTGTTCAAGCAATGGCCACGACTCATCCAGACGGCTGACACTGACAACAGTTCTACAAAGTGCTGTACATGGTTTCAAGGTAAATCCTGAGGGTATTTGACTGACCTTGGAAGATACAACACTTACATGTTTTGTTATACAGGTTTTGCTTTAACTTGCCCTTAATCACCCAGCAGAAAAGTTTAAACATAAGGTATAAAAAGTAAAGCTAGATTAGTATGCTGAGCTTAAAAGGCTTAACTCAACAGCTTCCGATATTGCCAGCTCGGCCAATAACCTACTGCAATTATGGAATATTGGACTATGTACACAACTACTTTCTCTTAGTTCAACTAGAAGAAATTTTTGTACCAATAGTGATAGAAAAATTATCATTTCTGTATCTTATACTCTGAATAACTACTACAAAGACATCAATATACATTATATTAATTATTGTGGCTATATTACTAACATGTTTTGAAACTGTCTCATTATTTCCCATTAAAAGTAATAAAAATTCAAAAAATAAAAAAAAATCACTGTGAAAATTTCCAATTTAAATGATATTGGGGGATTGCTGCTAATTTTATTGTGTGTTAGTAGTATGGTATGTGTTTTTTCTTACGTCCTTACCTATTTGATTTATATATAACCAAGTTTCTGCAGACAACTTAATATCTAGGATTTGTCTTAGGGATTCAAATCAAAGTAAAACAATAAATAAGACAGACAGAGCAAGAGAATGGGTTGATAAATGCAAAGGGTGAGTGATGGGTAAATGGAGGCTTATTATACTATTCCCATCTATACTTTGAAAATTTCCTTCATAAAAAAAGGAAAAACAAGAATCTACTGAAATTTTTATTCTGTAGCCACATAGTGAGGAGGGGTAAATATATCTTGGTCTGATTAAGATCTTCTGAAAGCCAAGATCACATCTCTGTTTGCAACGAGCTGGGGAGGAAAGCCCATGTGGAGCCAACTTCACATCCTCTGTCCTAGTACCTGCATCTCTTGTACAACTGAGCAAAATCCACTTTGGATAAAGAAGCCAAAACAAATTGACCTCAATCAGGTGAAATGCACCCAAATCACAGACTGCGATCTTATTTATGATCCGCAGACAACCTCCTCATGGCAGTGGGGCTTCCTGACATTGTGACCAAGGTAATTATAATGGGATGTGACTTTAACACACTCTCTGGAGACAAGAAATAACTGGGCAAGAATTAACTCCTTAGCTGCAGTTTCAGGGCATAACAACCTGTCACAGGGCTAGGCTTTTTAACGGTGTGGGTCTGAGTTATTCTTCAAATGACCTGCTACTTAATGTTTCAAGTTAATAAAGAAGGCACACTTTCCAGTGGGAGGCAAATATCCTCGGTGAAACTACTGATACCAATGAGGATCCAGGGTAGATCTAGTCTTGAACACATGAAAGCCATGCAAATATCCATCCCTTGATCCCAGGTAACAAAATCTACTGGAAAGACAGACTAAAACAAGAACCAAACAACTAGAGTCATGCTTACCATCGCTGATTCTACCCTCCATCTTTCTGGCATCCTTTTCTCTGCTTTCAAGCAGCCCATTTTTCTTTCTTGCTTGAACGGCTCAGTAATATCCAGGCTGGACTCATGCCCAGGAGGGAGACCTGTCCACAGTATAGATTTGGTCCATTGCTCTCCCTCCTTAAAAGCCTTTACTAGCTTCTCACTGTTTACAAAACCAGGCCTTCACTCCTTGCTGGGACCTATGAAATCTGTCCCCAGGTCACCCTCCCTAACCATTCCCCAAACACACCCTGTACTCCAGCATTCTGTGCTACAGTCATGGAGAGTGGCTTCCTCTGTGCCTCATCTTTCAGTGTATCTCTCCTGTACACAAGCTGTAAGGATGTCTTTGTCATCATTGTAACCTTAGCACCTAGCACAAAGATGGCAAAGAAGATCTTGGGTTGATAGAGAATGACCTTCATTTATCACTCACTGTGCCTCAGATATCATGCGCATTTCTTTACCTGCATGACCTCATTTACCCTCACGGTCACTCAAGAGGTAGCTTCTATTATTTGTCCCATTTAATTGATTTTTTTTAATTGCAGTTCACTGAAGTATAGCAATTCATCCAAGTCACAAAAGTAACAAAATGTCTCATGCAGAGATCAGAGTCAAGGTCTGAGTCTAAAGCCTTTTTGGTAATCACTGTAGAGATAATCATATACACTAAGGACCACAAAACAGAATTTAAGTTACTGACTCATTCCATGTAACAAATGAGTTTTTCTAATAAGAGTTTATTGTATATGAGGCACTGAGCATAGACCTACCAAAATATGTACTGTTCCCTTCTGTTTCATTTAGGGTAACAACACTATACTAATTAACGTACTTACACAAACACACATAAACACACACTTGCCAGCATCTCTAGTACAGAGACTTCTGAGTAACTTATAGATAGCATCCTGAAAAGAAGTCCATTGTTTTTCTTTTGGCAACCCTGGGATTTGAACACACAGTCCTGCCTCATACATGCTAAGCATATACTGTGCCAGTGAGCTGCAACCCCAGCCCTGACCCAGCCCTCTGCTGAAGGCTTCCTGTTGCCCACAACGCAGATGTTATAGCTGAGAATGAAACACCTATACTACATCTCAGAAATGTAAGCCAACACAACAGAACAACATAGAAGTAAATGATAAATACAGTCATTGGCTAAGTCACTTCTTCCAACAAATTCTTCCCAAGCTTTATTATATACATGTCATTGCACAGACTCCTTGGGACAGAGCCATTAGTGAACTGATGAAACGAAAGTCCTTGCCCTTGTCACAGTGCAACGTAAGAAAAACCCACAGTACTAAGTAGTAAATGTACTAACATACTAGACAACAAGAAAATGCTACCAGAAGAAAAAAAAAAGAAAAGAAAAGTACAAAATAACGCAGGAAAGTGAAGAGACTGCCCTGCGAAATTTGAGGTACAAACAAGTGAATGATGAGAAATAAGAGTATCTAACAAAATGCAACTTCACTCCAAACAACTTTGCAATTAGGAGAGAGCCTTGTAAGATATACAGACATGTGGAGAGCATCTGTACATTTGGTTCGGCAGTAACAATTCTTTATTCCACATTACCAGAGACAACAGACAACTGGGCTCAAATGCAAAGTTACTCCATGCTGTAACACTGATTGCTATATGCTTGCTTGTTCGCTGTTGAAATGCAAGAACCCACTGTCTGAGGCAAGCACTCCAGCCCCATCCTTGTTCTAAAGTAACCTTCTTTGCAGGCTTTATACAGGGCTTTGACAGTGCAGAAGATGGTCTTCCAGGATCCCCAACTCTCTAGCTTAGCTCTCCATGAAGTTACATTTGGAGCCTTCAAGTGAGCAGGCCTTTAAAGAAGAGTTCATTTGCTTAAAATAAAATGTTTTGTGATAATGGTTTGGTAATAAGAACCAAGTCTCACACATGCTTGCTTTGTCTGTGTTCAGCACTCAGTACAAACTCAGTGAATTTTTGTTTACTCAATGAACAAATAAACTTCACGAGCTTCCAGGGTCACTACACAATTGTCTCTCTTTAAACTTCGCTGCTGCTGCTGCTGCTGCTGCTGCCAACAATATCTACATTCTACCACTGAGCTTCCTGTTACTCCCCTCCCTAGCTCCAAAATAACAAGAATTTGCTTGGTGGTGATGTCACATTGCCACTGTCACCTCCTGCAGGGCATTCACATGCTGGCTATATTTAAGACCCAGACTTCATGTTCAGTGACATGGAAATTGCCACCTTGAGAACTGTACTGGAAAGGCAAGATTTAAAAAATAATTTTCTGTGAATAATCAGGTTGCAAATTCTGCCTCTCCCAAGACAAAATGGAAAAATCAGGGAGTTAAACTGAACAGTGGGCTCCAGCCTCTGGGTCAGGTGTGTCCAGCTGTTCTACCTCAGCCTTTTCCTAGAAGCCAAACCGCCAGCATTTTCTTGCAGAAGCATCTCTCTCCCCAGTTGTTCAGCTGTCCTGGGCTCTTTTGTTATCACTCAAAACCATCCCCTGCTATTTTTATTTACTTCTCCAAACTTAACTACCTACTTATTAGAAAATATAACAAGTAAATCATTAATGAATAATAAAATTTCCCTCCCCAGTGCATAATCATCATAATCTTTTCACATGAGTTCTATCATATTTATTGCTTTCAGTAATTTTTTATCTCCTCCTGCTTCTGTGCTTTGGAGGGGAAAAGTGATGGGCTATGGTGACACTGCAGACCTAACCCTCTACCCTTTCCCTGAACAGCTGTATCTCCATCCTGATGAACCATCCCAGTTCCTTTTTGGTGCAGATTTTCTGGAGAACATCTGGCATTGCCTCAAAATGCAAATGTTCATGCAAATATACCTTGCTGCTTACTCTCTAAAAATTTTATTTCATCAACAAAACCTTTGTCCTTGATAGGATTCTAAAAGCATCAAAGATAAGAAAATAAACAAGCACATGGCTTTCTCACTTGTGTGTGATTACTTTGAGAGATGGTTATAAAATTCCTGTCCTTCCATTGTGTTGCTGCTACCCACTTTTTTTTTTTTTTAATGTATTTAGTACAGGGTCTACAGGGTCTCACCACACAGATCCCACTCATACTGATCCTCCTGTTTGGAGCCTCCCAAGCACTGGGATAACAGGCATGCACCACCACGTCCAGTTTCAGTTGCTGTCTCAGTGTGCCCTGAGAGAGGGTCCAGCACAGCACCCCATGGATCAAACCCTGGTAGCTGCGCCTGCCTAAGCAGGTGCTTTAGTCCGCTCAGCTACCCATTCTTTTCACATAGAAAATTATCTGGGTGAGCTGGGGGTGTAATTAAGTGGTACAGCGCTTGCCTAGCATGTGTGTGGCTCTGGATTTAATTCCCTATTACTCTAGCATTGTGGGGAAGGGAAAGGGAAGTGGAAAAAAAGATAAGAGAGAACAGTATCTAGGAGACCTATACTAGTCCAAAATTCTGAAAGGGTTATGAAGGAGTTCCTTCAGCTCACCAGTGTTGTGATCAATGTTTGTGGTCCTGTATTTGGTATTTCTACTCTCTTATATTGAGAAGAATCTCACACTACTACTCCCAAAGAGAAAATCTTTTGAGAAATCATTCATGCCAAGGATAGCTTCACCTTCCACAGTTAAAGATGTAGAAGCCAAAGGACAACACTTGCTCAGGCTTCAGTGATTGAGTCCACCTGCCTCACCTTAGAGCCAAGAAAATTCATAACTTGTGGCACTGTCATTCTTATCTTTTGCCCTGTGATGCAGAAGGAGCCACAGACCCATGAGTTCTCAAAACAATCTTCACCTGTAGTCTCAGAATACTAGAAGCAGCCTCAGCACTAATCCAGGTAGAGACACTGAGACTATCATAACATGCTACACAGCATTAAAAATAAGTACAGCCCAGGCCTGTTCACATCTGGTTCTAGGGTTATAAAGTGAGATCTCTTTACTGGAAAGATTCCATATTATAAAGGAAATTAATCTGTTTTATGTTAGTATAACAAAACACCTGAGGTTGGCTAACTTTATAAAGCAAAGCCCACAATTTTGGAAGGTAAAGGTCTAAGATTAGACAACCCCATTGATTTGGTCATTGGTGAGGGCCTAATGGCAGGAGGAATCTCAACAGCAAGAATACATGGTGGTTTGAACATGAAGAGATTATTTCTTAAAGAGGCCAGAGAATGATTCAAGGGTTAGGCTTACTCTTAACTCAATCTTAAGAAAGTTAGAGGTCTCATAAAAGCTACCTTAATTCCAAAAGCTGATCTCCCAGTGATCTAAGGACCTCCCCCATAGGACTCACCCTTAAGATTCCAAACACCTCCATCTCCCAACACTACCACAGTGTAGGCCAAACTTCCCATCTACAAACTCTTACCCATACCCAAACCATAGGAAGAATTATATACAAAAACTCTTACCTTCTAACATAGTAAGTCTACCTCTAGGAACTTGGCTAAAGGAAACTACAAATAGCTTTATGAAAAAAAAATTTATGTAAATATGACTCTTAAGTGTTTAGGAGAATAATGTAAACAACAAGGAGAAATTTAAACATAGAAACCTCATGGCCATCACAACAATTATCTATTTAAATTAGTAACATAAAGAAACCATTTGTGTTAACTTTCTCATATAAAAAAAAAAATGTTAAATTTTTTAGCAATGTGTGGTGGCACATACTTGGAATCTCAGCACTCAAGAGGCAAGACAGGAGGATCACTGCAAGTTTGAGACCAGCATGGGCTACAAAATGAGTTCAAGGCCAGCCTGAACTATAGCAAGACCCTATCGCAAAAAAAAATTTAGCTTTTTCAAAGCTGAACACCAACTTATAGATTCACAGTGGTCTGATTTATGTAAATTTAATATGTACACAAACAAATAAAATGTCTCATAAATAATAAGGAAAACATTAGGAGTCACTGTATTCAGGTAGCTTTCTTCTTTAAACTTTTCCTAGACTTGAGACTGGGTATGGTTGTGTGCACCTGTAACCCCAGCACCTGCAAGGAGCCTACCTGCTATTTATAATTTAAAAATAGAACCTTAAGCAAAAAAGACAAATCTCAATAATGCAATCACAGTATGCTTTGTATTTTTTCAAAAAAATGAACACAAACCCAAAATGACTTCCAATTTGATTCTGAGAGAGAAAATCCTAAGTGCCTTCACTTTTCCAACACTAGCACCACTAACTACTCCATGGAGTTCAGCTGCTCCAAGTGTGGCCTGGGAGCCTGCAGTGTCAGTGTTACTGAGAGCTTATTAGAAAGTCACAGTACAAGGCTCACAACTGCAGAGTCAGAATCTGAATGCTAAGTTGATCCCCAGGTGCACAATCAACACATTAAAGTGTGAGAAGCATCATTTTAAGTTACCAGTTGTCTGCCTTGGCTGCACACAGGAATTACCTGAACAGTCCAGGTTTTGCCTCCAGAGATTCTAATTTAATTGGTCTGTAAGGTTGCCTACACATAATGGTTCTAAAAGCTCCCCTGGTGGCTGAAGTGCACAACAAAGTCTAGACCACACATTTAGCTCTTCAACTCAGAGAATCTTTATTAGAAAGTTAGTTACATCTGAGCAACAGCAACCTAGATCAACTCCAGAAAATTACTCTTTCAGGACTAAAATGGAGGAATAATTTACTTCCATGAAACCAATAATAATCATCACAGCTGGTTTTCACCAAATACTTCCACCCAGAACTCTCTGTGCTTGTCCTTTTTCATGTATTATCTCTTGCACGATATCTCCAGGAAGACACTGTTTTATACTCGATTTCCAGATGGGAAACAATGGGTGAAAACCATATACCCAGGAGTAGCAGAAACCCTCATCCAAGCCTGATAATGAGCACCTTCTAATTGCTACACCCTAGTATTACTGATCCCTTAGGCCCAGGGATTCAGGTTCATTTGCTTATCATTGACTAAATCAGAAGAGACTATTTTGGCAAAAAGAAAACAAGATTTATTTCAAAACTTTAAGAAGATGGAGAGCTCTCACTTGCCTCAGATCACCAACCCCCTGTGTTACTGCTGTGTTAGAAACTTTATAAGGTAAGGAAACAGAAAAGAGGCACGTCTGGGATTATTCCATAGCTCTTAATCCCTGAACTCTAGGACCCTACACCTGGAGATCATTGAGGCTGAGAGAAGTGGGTGGTGGTCATGCCTAAGGAAGCCATTTGTCTCTTAAAGGCGTGTGGAGGGGTGCTAACTTTCGAGCTCCATTTTGCCATGCCCATTTCCTCAGAAGTGTCCTCCACATCTGAGCTCTGAGAAGCAGAACTTGAGCCCAGGCCTGCCCAAAGCACTGTAACTGAACTGGAATACATGGTATTTATATGTTAGCTAAAAGGCTTAAAATTTTATTTAATCCTCCCCTCAACATCAGCACCTAGGGCCCAGCGGGATGGCTCAGTGGTCTAAAGCGCCTGCTTGGGAAAGCTTGGGCGGCTTCAGGGACCGCGGTTCGATCCCCGGCACCACATGCTGCACTAGCCCTGCTCTCAGTGTGGGCTGAGCCGGCCATAAAAATGAGTGAATAAACAAACAAAGGTTCTGAAACAAGAAAAAAATAAATAAATAAATAAAAATTTAAAAATTCTTTAAAAAAAAACACCTAGGGCCAGGGAGATAGCTCAGGGGAACAAGTGCCTGCCTGGGAAATGCAAGGTCCTGAGTTAGATCCCCAGTTCTGGGAAAAAAAATCAGCACCTGGTTAGTGTGTCTTGTTCACCTAACTTGATAAGCTTCACACAGATAAATAGAACTTTAAAGAGTTAATCAACAAATGAACAAGATGAATCTGCCCATCTTTCACTGTTTCTACACCATCAAACTACAGGAAAACACCTCTTCTTCAGCCATTTTGTCCCTGCCCTGACAGGTGCCCTGGACTCATCCTTGTTCGGGCACACCAGTCCTTCCCAAGGGACTCAACTCTCCTCAGCTCTAAGAATTAAATCATTAAAGACCTGACTGTTAAAGAAGGAAAGAACTGAAGCCGGGCGTGGTGGCTCACGCCTGTAATCCTAGCACTCGGGAGGCTGAGGCAGGAGGATCGGTGTGAGTTCGAGACCAGCCTGGGCTACAAAAGTGAGCTCTAGGCCAGCCTGAACTGCATAGTGAGACCCTGTCTCAAAAAGACAAAAAAAAAAAAGAAGGAAAGAACTGAGACCAAGGCAAGTAAAAGAGCCAGTGACTCAGGAAGTGAGTGAAAGCTGAGCCACGATAGGCCAGACACATAGCAGCACAAGTAGGAACTCAACAGATGGTTTAGCATGCTCAGAAGCCTGAAGGCTCCCAACACAAATGATACCTCTGCCAATGGGCCTGAGAAAGAGAACTGCAGAAAGAGCAGGTGCTGGTGTTCGCATGAGGACAGTGCTGCCCTTTAGATGTGTAGGAATACCTGGTCATCTGGGTAATGATGGTGCCTAGGGTACTGGCTGTTGCAGGCAGTCCACCCGCCCCAGATCAGCCTCCTGCAGTCATTTGTGTGGGAGAAAAACTATTCACAATCTAAGCCTGAAATCAAATTTCACAGACACTGAATATATTAGTTTATCCTCTCAGGTCCACCCCTACTCCATTTTTTCATTTTCTCTACTTCCAATACAGAGCAACTTCTGATCCTCTTACCTCCTTTATGTTCAAACTCATGAATTATAAAGAGGTTCAAGTACATAATTGTGCTTTGTTTTCTAGCAGAGTTGTGTCTAGCTAATGTACACTAAAATCTATTTTTACTATGCTCTTATTTCTCTTTCATGTTGCCGGTAAGATATTGTGTTGACTTTCTAAAACTAGTTGTATGGGTAGCTTATGTTAGCTATGAATACCATGTCAGGTTAGTAATGTTCCCAAATATGTTTATTTTAAAAAAGAATACTAAGTCTAAAAACCTAAAAATGCCAAAATAGCTATAATGGCACTTACTAATAGGTCAAAATTTATCGGAGATAATAGAAACGGGCTCCCAGACAGGTGTCTGCGCCAGAATTTCATTAATCCCACAGGACAAGCTGGCATGCAAGTGATACCATGATACCTTTACAATGAAGCATCTATAGACTCCAAACATAACAGGGAAATGGGCCACCACCACCACCAGCCCCAAAGCCAGGGATGTCTGTTGTTGCTACTGTTGGTTTGGAGGAATATCTTGATTTTCCTCTTGAGGAAACTATAGCCCCTGGTTCCAATTTCTGTGATTCATGTGAGGAAAAGCTGCCACCTCCTGGCTCCAGCAGGGTATACTACACAGACCTGGACAGCAAAAATAAATCATGACTTACACTATGGGAAATGAGATGGATTAAGGCCTTTCCCTGTACTGATTTGGGGCTGGGGGTACTGGAAACTCTCTAATCGCCACAAAAGAGCAGGTCTGAGCATGAAGCCAAAACCAAAAGAAAGACCAAGCGGACATGGAAAGATACAAGCACAGCATGCTACCCTGAGCCCTTCGATCCAGCTGGGCAGAGTTAGTGCTTCTTCAAGATTTTAAGTTACATAAGCTATTCACTTACATTTTTCTAGTTTGGAGTAGGTTTCTGTCACCTACAGCTAAGAGTTCTCACTACTTAACTACTCTAAGTGCTAAGACTTAGGATGGCTGAAGGGTTTCCAGAAAGCCTTACTCCCCAAAGTAGCTATATGACAAACAACTACTATCAGCAGGCCAAAAGCTCACTGTGATGAGTATGTTGTGCTAACAGAAAAGCCATGGCAGAGGATATAGCTCAGCAGCATTTATGCCTGCCTGGCAAGCACAAGGTCCCTGGTATGGGGGGTGGGGGCATCACAGGGTTGGAATAGCTATATTTCTTGGTAATACTTAGATCAGGTGACACTCTCACTGGCCCCAGTCCCTTCAGTCCTTCACCTAACGAATATTACTGAACACTTGCTGTGTGCCAGGTGCTAGGTTACATATAAGGAAGACAGAACAAACAGAAAAGCAAGGCTACTTCTCCCATAGCATTTACAATCTAAAAGAAGATGATAGAAAGTACATGGATGGCTACCCAGACTATGACTTCCAATAACAATCCTGTGCAGGAATACTTATTCCTGTATGAAGGGGGATGCTTACCTCACTCAAAGTAAGGCAGGAAATAGTGGGCAAAACCTTCTATATCAACAAGTGTTCTCTCTCTCCTCCTTTGTCTCCTGCTATATATTTGGTACAGGGTCTCACTATGCAGCTCTGACTCATACTGATCCTCTTGTTTTCAGCTTCTCCAGTGCTGGGATTACAGGCATGGGCCATTCCTGGACTTGGTGGCTAGCTCACCATGTGCACGGGGGTGGGGAGTTGTAAGCTGCCCAGAATCAAACCCCAGTCCCTTCACTTGCTTAAGCAGGTGCTTACTCCAGTGAGCTATCTCACCAGCCAACATGTGTTCTTAAAGGGCACACAAAAGAAAATACAATTCAAATTAGTATAAAGAGCAAAAGGGATTCACTGGCACATACAACTAAAAGGTCCAGAGAGATCTTCAAGAGAAGACTGACTCAGTAGCTCAGTGACATCTTGAGAACCAGTGCTTTCACCCACCTCTCCAGAGGGCTGGGGAATTAGGTCAGTAGCAGAATGCTTGCCTACCAAGCTGGAAGCCCTGGGTTGGGTTCTCAGCACCAAAAACAATCCCTCACCATCCATTCCAAAACTGTGTTTCTCCCCCTAAGGCTATAATAGACAAATGTCCCTTATAATAGCAAAATGGCCAAGGCTATTCTAATCTTTGTGTGTGTGTGTGTGTGTGTTTTTTAAGAATTTTTTTTCATTTTTTTTTTTTTTCTTGTTTCAGAACCTTTATTTGTTTATTCACTCATTTTTATGGCCGGCTCAGCCTGCCCTGAGGGCAGGGCTGGCACAGCATGTGGTGCCAGGGATCTAACAATGGTCCCTGAAGCCGCCCAAGCTTTCCCAAGCAGGCGCTTCAGACCACTGAGCCATCCCGCCAGGCCCATGGCAGTTCTAATCTTTACTTCTTCACAGCATATGAAGGAAAAGCCATCCAGTGAGCAAGCAATAACATTCCTCCGAAGTCCCAACAACACTCCAATTATGTCTGCTCGGCCATATACCCATTTCCTATGCCACAGCCAATCACCATACCTATCTGGATCAACCCATGGTTAAGCAAGCCAGTTCCTTGAGAAAAAAGAATGGAATTATCTTGTTCAAACTGGATAAGTCTGGCTGGTCTACGGGTTCAACCACTAGAATGAACCAGAGGAAAACACAACTAAGCCATGGCTAATGCCCCATAAAGGAAGAAATGTGGGCAGGGCTTTTAGGGGAACAATACAGCATTCAAAATAGCACATCTCCATCTAAAGAAAAAAAAAAAAAAACTCAACCTCCCTCTTCCTCTCCAACTCAGTCTATAAAGACGTTTCCCAAACCAAATAACAAAGCAAATGTAAATTTTCTTAGGGAGGAGGGGGAGACAAATAGGCCTTATTTCTAGTTTCTACTAAGCCTGAGAACATTCTGTGTTTTGTTTTGATATAGTAGGTTTAAGTTATTTCTCCATAGTTTGATTCTTTTCTAAAAGAGAATGGTAGCCTCACCAAAAAAAAAAAAAAAAAAAAAAACTAAGTTCTATCCCTTTGGGTCTCATGTATGATGCTGCCACCTTGGCCTGAGGATTGTATTAGAAGCAGTTTCTACTACCCATTTGCCAAGATATGACAAATTCATCAAATTCATGGGCATGTTTGTCACTACTCCCCATGTCCACAACGGCCACTGCTAACTATTATGACTTATGTCTACATGTCTCCCCCAAACCTTCTTGCAGTCAATAGATAGGGCTTTTTTCAGAGGTGGCAGAATCAACAGTGTGTGGCAGTGGAATGCTAGTATCAAAAGTGCTATGATTAAGGGAAATTAGTAATCGATTTGACACCACCCTAATCTCAGTAGCCTGGATACAATGTGAGAGAAAGAGGCTTGTCTGGCCCTCTTTCTTACTTTGCTATTTTCTGCCCACCATAAACTGATTCTCATCTGCAGTGCCAGACTACCATGCTATGCTGGCTTTGGAACAAGCCAATTATGTGCTGAAATGCCTATAAACTGTGAGCTAAATAAGCCTTTCCCCCCCTTAACTTAGTTCCTGTTGTTTTGTCTCAGCAATGAGAAAAGTAACTAAGAAACTAACCAGTTAAACCACTCTTGAGTTGGCAGCAGGATGAGATCTGCTCCTGTTCCTGTCCAAGCAGGTGTTCCAACTAGAGAAATGGTGAGGAAAACACAGACTACCAGACCCTTGGCTCCA
Source organism: Myocastor coypus (assembly GCA_004027025.1). NCBI lineage: Eukaryota > Metazoa > Chordata > Mammalia > Rodentia > Myocastoridae > Myocastor > Myocastor coypus. The sequence continues at coordinate 25,670 of PVJA010017994.1, read as the reverse complement.
AACCCAGAATAGACTTTGAATTCAAGCCAATATACTCCATGTTTGACCATCTCAACTCTGACCATTTGCCTGGTGATGAAAATATAATCAATGCCATGGGATGGACACAAAAATTTACTGTCCTTTTTCTACTAAGGACACAATCTTAATACTTTCCCAATGATTTAAAAATAGGAAAATCCAGAGGTTGACCTTTTGGGAAGAAACTGAGATTTAAAGCTTTCACTGAAATCCTGTACAGTAAGGGTCCCCCAGGGGTCTCAGATGGAGAATCCGAGCTGGGCTCTCCAAGCTTTTGGTCCCTCCTCTCTAAAGGCTGTACAGAGCAGATCTCAGCTTCATGTGCATGACAGTCAGAGCAGATCTCATAGCTCAGCAGTCCAAATAAACAAAGCAGTATCTGTTGGCCAAGCCAGGCCTGGTAAAAAAATAAATAAATAAATAAACACCTAAAGGAGCTGAAGGTCAAACAAACCAGTGGCCAAAGACTCTAAGATGTTCTGGCTTTAGGGAAGCTGGACAAACAAAGAACCCCATAGATCTTGGAATAGTTTCACTATCCCTGTCCACCCATGGCCAAGGCACCAACTAGGAAGGAATCAGGTACCATGTATCAAGCACTTGTAAAGTGCCTGGAGCTGCACTGAGTGCTTTAAGAACATGTTATGGTTTATGTCTAGTTGTCCCCACAAAGCCTCATGCAGTCATGGGGCGGGGACTTCTACAGATCCAGACTTGACTCATGAGTCACTAGGATTATGTGATTTAGTACTGACCTAGAGTTTGAGACTTGATCCATAATCCCTGGGATTATGTGTTTTAAGTACTTCTGGGATTATGGGTGTAGCCTAAGGCAGATAGACTGAGGTGGAGAGCCTGAATGTAATATAAAGAGAGACAGAGAGACAGACTGAAGCTGTTACTCTCTGCTCCCCTGGTTCTTCTGTTGCATCTGTCGCTATTGTTGCTGTTCCACCACCATGAACTGCTGCTCTCTGACATGTGCCTCTCTGCCTTAGAGCCAGCCAAATATAGACTGAAACCTCCAGTAACTGTGAGCTAAATAAACCTTTCCTTTCCTCACTTTGGGTGTTGGGTATTTGTCCCAGCAACGACAGAAGAGTAACTAAGACAGAACATTAACTCAGGTAATCATCCCACACATATCACAAAAGAAAGTATAAGAGACATGCCTGCCTTAGAGACCTAATAAGGCTATCAGTAGCCACAATATACCCAGTGAAGTGGATTTTCTAACAAGCCTCTTTGTTTTGGATCCTACACAAGTCTTGGTGCTGCCAGATAACATCTTTGCCACTGTACATAGACAGCCTAACAAAAAATGATGCCTGCACATAGAAGACAAAGAACTGCGGGAGGAACAGAAAACCACTGACATCACAGGAGCACCTGGATCTGACCATATATAAAGTGACCATTCCTAGATTTTACAGTTACAGCAACAAAAGTTTCCCCTGTTGACCCAGGCTAATTTGTCTTAAGTTTATGCATACATGCTTGCTTGCTTGCTTTTCTTTGTGTGTGTGTGTGGGACAGGGGTTCGAACTCATGACCTTACACTTGCCAAGCAGGCACTTGTGCCATAGAGCTATCTCTCCAGCCCCAGGTTTATGCTTTCAGAAGCATGTTGACACTAGTTAGAAGAAACAGATTTGCAAAGACATACTGATAAGGGACAGCATCAGGAACAGAATCTCTGTGCTGGGTGATTTCCCAATTAAGGGTCAGACATAACACTCACAAGCCAGTGGGGGCCACCTCATGTCTAACATAGGCAAGAAAATGGCCCATCCTACCCAAACTCCTTTAAATTGTTTGAAGCAAATGAAGAACCAGAAACTCAGATGGATTAAGGAAAAGGCCTGATCACCTAACACGCTCTTATCAGTGCACAGGAACTGCCCAGCAGGAGAGACAGTGATGATGACAGCACACTGGACCCCACGGGGGGGGGGGGGGGTGACAGAAATAAAGCAAATATGTTTGAGTTTATAAATTTATAGTAATATATTTTTAAAACTCACTGGTTACTTATATAAGGTTATTTCTTTTTCCTTTTTTGGCTGGCTCAGGCTGCCTTAAGGGTGCGTCTCATGCTCCATGTGGAGGTGGGGACTGAGGTTCAACCCCCAGTGCTCACTGGTTACTTATAAAAAAGGAACCAGCTCATTATTTTGATAACCAGGAAATAAAGGAAAAATTTAAATTGTTTAAAAGAAACAAAAAACAAAACAGTGGGTTTCTGTTTAAGAACACAGTCTCTTCCCCTGGTGAATCTAGACAGAGATGAAGTCACTTTAGGGATCTGACAGTTAACTGTTGAGGGGATAAATCTACTTCAGAGAAAATGCAACCAATTCCAAGTACCAAAAGCAATATGTTGGCTAACAGATTTAAAATCAGATGGAAAAACAGCTTAGGAAAGACTCAATCCAACAGTTCAGATGACGTTATCAGGGATTGCTTCTCCTCTGCACTGTATTGCTGAGGCCTGGAACTAGAATCTTCCCTCAAAGTGGCCAGCAATTCCTGACTTCCACCACACCTCTCAAGAATATTGTATCTCTTATCAGATCATCTAGGTCACATGCCATTCTTAGACATGAATATGGTGGCCAATGGATGAAGAAGCTGGCTATGCAGGCCTCAATCCAGTGTTCTCTTCCAGAGCTCAGGAAGGTCAGCCCATCAAACCACACAAAGAAAGAAGATGAGTCCACCAAGAGAAAATTGGACAGTGAGAGGGTTAATTTAACATGTGAGTCTGACTGGATTACGGGATTCTCAGATATCATATTAAGCGTTACTTCTAATCACACCTATAATCACATAGAGGTTTCTCTTAGAGGCTGAGGTGGGAGAATCTCAAGCTGAAGCCCAGCCTAGACAACTTAGCAAGATCCTGTCTCAAAATAATAAAAGGGCCAGGAATGTAACTCAGTGTGGTTCAATCATTAGTACCTCAAATAACATCTGTATAGGCATGAGGACATTTCCAAAAGAGATGAGTATCTGAACTGGTGGATAAGTAAAACAGGCAGCTCTCACCAGTACAGTTGGTTATCAGTCAGTTAACTGAGGGTCTGAACAGAACAAAAAAACAAAGGAAGGTGATCTCTCTCTCTCTCTCTCTCTCTCTCTCTCTCTCTCTCTCTCTCTGCCTACTTGACTTATGGCAAGGATCTGTTCTTGCCCTTGATGCTCCGACTCTCAGATCCTTCAGATTTAGACTGCATCAATACCAGTAGCCTGATAGCTCAATGGATTAAAGTACCTGCTCAAGTAGAAGCAGGGATTGGGGGTTTGATCCATGCCTGCCACACTGGTCCTGCCCTGGGGCGCACTGAGACCGAATTACACTGAGCACAGTGGGGCACACCTGTAATACCAGTGCTTGGGAGGCTGAAAACAGGAGGATCACTATGAATCCAATCTGTGTAGTGAGACCCTACTGACCCTACACCAAATACAAAAGAAAGAAAGAAAGAAAGAAAGAAAGAAAGAAAGAAAGAAAGAAAGAAAGAAAGAAAGAAAGAAAGAAAGAAAGAAAGAAAACTCAGCAGCCTCCTGGCTTCAAACTACATCACTGGTTTTCTTGGGCCTCCAGGTACAGACAAAAAACTGGGATTTCTCAGCATCCACAAGAGCCAATACCTCCTTTCAGAAGTACAGACACTCTACTGATTCTACTTCTCCAGAAGACCCTCCGGCTCCAGGAAGAAGCCAAAGTCTGCATGTAGTGGACAGTTTTCAGGATACGCCCCAGTGATGCCTACCTCCTGCCATTCATACCTTATATTCCCCTCCCACATTGAATCCACATTGATCTGTGTAACCATAGAAGATAGCAGAAGCAATCATGTGCCAGTTCCAGATTGAATCATAAAAGAGGAGCTTAAAAAGCTCTCTGGAGGTCTGGGGAGGTAGCTTAGTAGAATAAGCACTTACCTGGCAAACGCAAGGACCTGAATTCAAATTCCAGTCCCGCAAATAAAAAAAAAAAAAAAAGCTCTCTTGAAGATGCTCTCTTGCTCTTGGGTTTTTAAGCATGGAATAAGCAGGTACACATGGATAGAAGCTGAAGATTCCAGCCAATAGACACATGAGTATGTGAGAGACCTGGTCAAGCCTACAAATGACAGCAACCCAAGCCAGTAGCTGACTGCTACTTCCTGAGACTCTAACCCTCAACTAAACTATTCCCAGATTCCCAGACTCCTAACTCACACAAACTATAAAGGGTTATAAATAGATGTTTAAAAAAAATAGTTGTTTTAAGTAACCAAGTGTGGATGGAGATAATTTGTTAACACTGTAAGAAATAACAAATACAATGTGCAAAAACAGAAAATGTTTCCACAATAAGACAAAAACCATGTTTACTGGCTTCCTACTATGGTTGAATGTGACTCCCAAATGCGTTAGAAACTTAATCTCCAATGCAACAATGTTGAGAAGACTGACCAGAGTAGGACCCAAGGATGCTGCCCTCATCAATGGGGTAATGTGATCACCAAGAGAGTGGGTTTTCATAAAAGTGAATTCAGTCCCTCACCTCCTTCTCTCTCACACTCTTTCTCACCCACTCTCTCATCCATGTGAAGCTTTCAGCCTTGTTAAGAGGCATCAGCAGGTTCTCAGCAGTTGTAGGCCCTTGATCTTAGACTTTAGGACTTCTAAAATCATAAGCCAAATTAATTTTTGTTCCTTATACACCATCCAGTCTATGTTATTCTGTTACGGTGGCATAAAACAGACCACCACATGTCCTTGAAAGGGACTTTGGTAAATCTGTGTCTTATCTGACACACACTGTGTCTTGTCTGATGTCTTTTAACATGTGCCTCATAGCCTGAGTTTCTTTAATTCAGCAGGAAGCAAAGCAATCAATTATTTAGTGATTTACGCAGTCTCACTGCAACTGATTATAATCACTCCACATGAGAAACTAGCATTTGCTCAAGGTCACAAAAGCACTGGGCTACTTACATGACCATGTTTTTTTCTGAGCCATGAGAGTCATTAATTTTGAGCAAAAGGAATGTGCGTACCCAAATCCTGACTTTTCTCAGTGATGTTTCTGATTTACAATCATACTCAAAGCCAGTAATACATATATACATTTACACTCCTACAATATTTACAATCAGCTACAGGCCTCCTAGTCCCCAAGCAACAGCTGCTGGACCAGGCCTACCAATCACTAACACAGACTCATGCTCCTGCTGTTCCAGAAACAAGAAGAAACTTCAAAAGAGCTGGCAAAGGTGAACTTTATTTCAAACATGCTACTGATTAAGCTTGTCAAAACTTGTAAGACTGGTCGATCTGTTTTCTTCTTTTCAAGTGTTCATCTGTTTTACAGATATCCCACCTGCAAACCACAACTTTCAAACAACTTAAATTCTTAAGTACTCACTGGTTAAATAGGAGGACATCCCACTTAAAAAACTGTGCAGTCAAGAAATCAGTTATTTCTACTCATTTTATGAGATGAAATTTGCCCTAGAATCATCATATGCTCAAATACCCTTGCTGTCACACACACTTACAATAGCATGTGCATGTCCAGCACCCCTAGTACCCTCACTACTCTCCTCTGTATTCCATCTGCCTAGATGGGTTAGCCATTCTCTCTGTTTCCTAGTGGTGAAACACATGCTGCAGATGTTGAGCAAGTCACTAAGAAGCACACAATTTGAGTAATGGACCAGAATTCAAGGCTAAACTGACTTCTAAAACAAGTCAATGAAATACAGATATACTCTTTACTGTCTGTTATGGTTTGCACCTAGTTGTCCCCTCAAAGCCTTATGTAAATCATGGAGCTGTCAAGCATGCTGCTCCAGTGGTGGAACCAGAGGACCAGGGCGGGGCTTGAGGGGCGGGGCTTAACAGGCGGGGCCAGTGAAGTGCGAATCCTTAAACTGACAGCATGTGCCTCCCCCACCCAGGCCTGGTAGCCTCTCTTACAGGTATGGAGCAGATCATCCAGGACACAGCGGCACAGTGGCTCAAGGTCTTGCTATGTAATTCTTTTTTTTTTTTTTTCCTCAGGACCAGGGTTCGAACTCACGACCTTGCACTTGCCAAGGACCTATCTCCCCAGCCCCTCTTGCTATGTAATTCAGGCTGTTTTAAATCATGAAACCTCCAGTAACTGTGAGCTAAATAAACCTTTCCTTCCCTAATCTTGCATGTCGAATTTGTCCCAGCAGTGAGTGAAAAGTAACTAAGACACTGTCATAGATGATTCAGAGCCGGTGTCTCTGAAGACTTCAGCCTTTTTTACGAACACCAAATGCAATTATGGGGCCAGTGTGATGGCTCAGTGGTCTAAAGCGCCTGCTTAGGCAACCTTAGGCAACCCCAGAGACCAAAGTTCGATCCCCAGCACCACATGCTGCACCAGCCCCACCCCCAGGGCAGACTGAGCTGGCCATAATATATTAAAAAAAAAAAATGTAATTATGCCACAGAATTCTGGCATGGCCAGAAGAAATGGAGAACAAGTGGAGAAAATGCCAAATTGGGTACCTATTACTCTTTTATACTTGTCCTTTAACTAGCTCTGAAAGTCTTGAGGTGTCCTTTTAGAAAGGTAAGAGAGGGATGTGGCGCAAGGAATGGAACTTACTTAGATAAGCTCCATGGTGTTAACATTCATTTACAGATATATAACACTACATCTGCTCACAGCACCAAGGCAGCCTATAAGTCACCCAACTCTGACTGCTCTGACATAGCCCCAATCTTAATTTTCTCCTGGTTTTACTTAAAAGCTGTTTTAAAAAAACAAGCAATAAATTACTTATCTGAAAGAAGGGAAAAACCTGGAAATAGCCAAAATGCTAAATTGAACATATTAAATTCACCAATTTATATGGCCAATTTGGTATGGCGCATTAACTCAGTGAAATACTATACCCAGGTATGCAAAAAGAGTTAATATGCTCTATACAAATCCCTTGCAAAGTCAAGGTCCTTGGCAACCCACTCAGGACCTCTTCTGTCTCTCTCAGCTTTCAGAAGCTTTGTTTACCCAATAAATATATTATGCTTTTAAAAGAAGTGAATATAGCCGGGTGTGGTGGCTCACGCCTGTAACCCCAGCACTCGGGAGGCTGAGGCAGGAGGATTGGTGCAAGTTCGAGACCAGCCTGGGCTACAAAAGTGAGCTCAAGGCCAGCCTCAACTGCATAGCGAGACCCTGTCTCAAAAAGACAAAAAAAAAAAAGAAGTGAATATAAAAACTGTTCCTGTGGTAGTAAACAGAATGAGATGGATTAAAATATAATGAGCTGTAAATTATAAGTGCAGAAGATAAAAATACATTCACATGTGAACAAATTAAGTTAAAAAACTGCATGTTTTTATGGAAGCTGGGTGGGGTTTTTGGTCCTCTAAAGTTTTCTTTAACAAGATATAAGCAACAACACAGAAGAAAAGGCTCCTAAATAAAAATAGGATCAATCATGTTCATAATCAGAGAAATACAAATGAAAAATTACTCTGCCAGCCTCGTTTTTCTTCCATGATATTACCAGGAACTTGAAGTCTGGATCATACCCTCATGAGAACATCTGGAACGGATGGTATAGGATATCTGTGGCTCAGTATCTGTACAGGGCAAGTTGATGGCCTCTACCTGACATGAAATGCACTACACCTTGACCCAATGGGTCTATTTGTGGGAATGCTTTCAACAGATGTACTCACATATGAGTGAGCTAACAACCACACAGGTTAGTGGCTGTGGCATTACTGGTACTTGCAAAAGACTGGAAATACTCTCAGTTGTTGGGATACTAATTAAACAAATTCTGGTTAGCCAGATGATCACATATTGAGAGCTATTTAAAAAAAAACAATATAGTCACATGTTCCCCAAGGTGTAAAGTGAGTGGTAGTTGAGGTTGGGGGAGTACATGTACACACACCTGGCTGTATATACTTAGATGATCTCTGAAATTAGTGATGCTAATAACTTCTAGACAGCAAATTGGTTGACGGACAAAAAAAAAGGGTACTCACATAATTTAATCTTCTAAATACTGAACCACATGTATATGTATCATCTCACAAAATAAGTTACACTGAAATGTATTGATTTTGTTTCCTTTTGCCACTTTTTTTTGTTTTAATTATAAAGTGTGAGTGAAAATTGTGTGTGGGTTTTAACTATGCCTCCAGGTGCTTATTTCTTGGTCCCTTGCCCTTCCCCACCTTGCCAGTGCCTGGACCTTCATGGTGTGCCGCTCCTCCTGCTCGGCCACTTTCCTCTTCAAGGTGTCCACCTCTTGCCGCAGCACAGCTGAGTGCTCCATCTCACCATCAAGCAAGTTCCTCAGTGACCTAGGAAAAGGAGGGCCAACAGTTCCGACTATCAACTAGAGCCGATCAAGCCCAGAGCATTCTTGACATAAGTCAAATCCTAACTCACTCACTGTCCATAAGGCTCTGCACAAACATAATTCAAATCTGACTTGTATAAACTGATAAAAGGAGATAGCATACATGGGCCAAGAGCCTAAAAATAATGATTATTATGAGCCCTGAGCAACCACCTGGTGACAATTTCTTCTCAACTCACCTGTGAGAAGACCAGGTCAATCAAGAGAAAACAAGGAGTTGAGCAAATCTCAGCAAGTCTCTTTAAAGACATTCTTTTCAAGGAGTGGGGAGAGAGCTCAGTACAGTAAGCACTTGATTGGCAGGTTCAAGGTCCCAAGTTCAATCCCCAGTACAGCGAAAAAAAAAAAGACATTTTTTCCAAAGGTGTTGCACATTAAGCAGATATTTTGTCACAAGCACATGAAGAGATGCAGTGAAAGAAAGGATATCGAAAAAGGCCAAAAAGAAAATCTGTAGCCCAAAAATAGACTAGTACTCAGATTATGGGACAGATATCTGGTCTCATTTCTACTACTACCCACAAAGCACACCTTGAGCTATGTTTCATTGCTATCTCCATTGCTAGGCAAACATACATAGCAGTATAAATAGCTAGCTATATGGTTAGAGGCATCATGACTAATGTTATATATTTCCAAATGTCTTGACTCTACCACATATGTTTTACATATCTGTCATTCTTGATCTCTAAAAAGATAGAAAAGAACAATAGGTCTTCTAGAAATCATCATCAATTATCATCTAGAAATGAGCAAACATGATTCTACTGATCATTTACTTCACCACACCAGAATAGTATTTTTAGATAATGATGACACAACTGTGATATAAAGATACCATCAGAATGTAACAAACTAGCTTTCAAAAGATCCCTGAGCCCACCAGCCAGACAAGGTGAACAAAGCTCACCCTCAGAGCTCAAAAAATTTACAGACAGGAAGTTATCATTGAAATTGAATGGTGGCAGACGTGTCCAAGGAATACGCAAAGATTTGATCCCTTCATGAATCTTGTGATTGATGAATGTCTGGAGATGGCAACTAGAGAGCAACAGAACAACATTGGAATGGTGGTAATATGAGGAAATAGTATTGTCATGTTGGAAGCCTTGGAATGAGTTTTAAATAATGACTGCTCAGCAGAATAATTCATGCCCTTCTCAGCACCACTTTCACTGATGGAAGACTGGGTCATACACATTTTCATATATTAAATTTTTGTTTAAAAAAAAAAGAAAGAAAGGGAGCTGGGGAGATGGCTCCGAGGCACAAGTGCCTGCTGGGCAAATGCAAGGTTGTGAGTTTGAACCCCAGTCCCACAAAAAAAAAAAAAAAAAAAAAGAAAATAACAAACTATCTGGACCCTCGCCCAATCCAGTTATTCACTGAATTCTCTAAGACCTGTGTTCCTCTTGACATCTCAGGCTGCTGACATAAACTGATTTTCTTCTTCCCTTTTTAGGAAGAAGAAATTAACAGATGGTAAATAATATTCTTCACAGGTAAGACAAATCCTACTACTTCTTCTAAGATAACAGCAACAGCTAGAGCAAGAAAAAACTATTCTACAGTGGCTACAGCTTGTGTCCGAAGTTTATCTTAGCAGAATATTGTGCTTTGTAAAACTTCTTTTATTTTTTTAAGGGAAGGATCTACAAGGTGTTCAGGGTCTCACTACTAGATTGGTGAGTGTGATCCACCTGTCTATAGCCTCCCAAGATCTGGGACTACAGGCACGTACCACCATGCCCAGTCTCTATTGCTGTCTTGGAGCCCCCAGGGTTGGGGCAGGCACGGTTGGCCAGAGGATCAAACCCCTGGCCCCTGTGCCTGCTTACAGGTGCTTTAATCTGTTGAGCTATGTGACCAGCCCTTGTAAAACTTACTTTTAAAAGCATTCTCTTTTATTTGAGGAATTATATTTCACTGCTTTCATGTATTTCATGTATTTCCATAAGGGGCAAGCAAGAAGTTTGTCAAACAAGGCCCACAATAAAGTCTAACAGAGCTGTGATTGATGGTCATCATGAACCCTCAATTCCCACTCCAAATAAAAGGATAAAAAGATGGCATGCCCTCAGGAGGCTGAGGCAGGAGGACTGCTATAACCCAGGCCAACCTGGGTTACACACTGAATGCAAAGCCAGCTTGAAATATATAGCAAGACCCTTCTCCCTCCACTTCTGGTGAAAAAAAAAAAACAGAAGTGATGAGAAAATGATAACCTAAGCACATGTGTACTCAGATGTGCAAACACCCCTACCTCCTGCAGGGAGGAGATAAGCATAGGCAAGCCTTCTACTGACCACCCAGAGTCAAAACAGACTCTGGTATGGAGAAATTCAACTTTAATTAGATGGCAGCAATACAGCCTATACCAGGTAGCACCTACCAATGGTTTCAAATGGGAAGAAAAGAATAATGCCGTTTTCTTTCTCAGTATCTAGAATAAATCTAGCCAAGTCAAAAGAAATCAAATGTCACCTTTAAGATTCCTTGATTTGGACAAACATTAAGGAAAGTATCTGAATGTCTGGAACATGGTAAATAGGCTATCAAAGTAAAGACTGTTCTGTGGGTAGGGAAGTGAGAGGTAGAAAACTAGAGTTTTCTTACTGAGGTGATAAAAATGTTCTAAAACTGAGGGTTGCATGTTATCTGTGAATTTTATTAAAATTAACTGGACTATATGCTCTAAATAGGGGAGTTATGGCTCATGTGAATTATATTGCAATAAAAGTTGTCTTTAAAAAAATGAAAGACTATTCTGAAATTCTTAGTCTGTTCTAAGGTAGTGCCATTATTATTAGGTTTTCATTCTTTGCTTGCATATAAGCCTCAACAGATGTTATTATAGCAGCCCATCAAGGCAGGACCTAAGAGAGAGCCAGCCACTTCCACCTATGAAGCAAAATCTCCTTCAGCGTTACAGCCCCTCTGCATCAAAAGTAAAGCATCAAAGAAAGAGACCACCCCTCAATCATGAAGATGCCAGTACCTGTTCTCTTCTTCCAATTCATCCTTCCTATTCATCATGGCTACAATGGCTTGTCGTAATTCACCTAAGGGAAGAAAGAAAAGTCAAAGTCAATCAGCAGACCTTATCTGTCACCTACCTCTCTGGAGTATAAATTATTAAGGATAGCTTGTCTAAATAAAACCCCTGTTCCTGTTCCAAACTAATTCCTATATAGTCTAAAAGATACAATTTGTTTAGCTCATCATTTTTACCAGCCATGCAAAACAAAAAGGCAGGATAGGATAAGAAAAATACAGAAGTGTCTCCTTGGTGAATATGTACAGTTTATAGCTTCTAAGTATTTTCCAAAGCCCTGATCCAGGACAGCTCCTATTTTGAGCAATGTTTTATTCTCTATTATAGCTAAACAATTAACGAAATGACACTTGGCTCCACACTGACACAGAAATCCTTATTGAAGTTTAAAGAAAGATCTGGTTTTCCTATACCTCTTTTAATAGTTAGCATTCAGGTGACACTATTAGGAGGATGCCTTCAATACACACTCCAGGGCCAGAGATATAGCTCAGCAGCCTAAGTACATGCCTGGCAAGTTCAAGGTCCCAAGTTCAATTCCTGGTAGTGGAAAAAAAAAAAATCTCTTCAATACATGCTCCACAATTACTCAGGAAAGATACTCTTATCTTTCTGATATCTTTAACACAAAAAAAGCACTCATGGATAGAAAAGCATGCCTTTCAACTAAAAATACACTCAAATCTATGTGTATCAAACGTACTTGTCACTGTGCACATGTTACAGTCATTACCACGTCATTTAGTCAAATCATAAAATTATAAATTTCTAGATTTCTACTTAGGAACTAGTGTCATTCTGTCTATTTAATGAAGACAGTAAACTATATTTCCCTCTTGAGATTGACTCAGGCCAAAACCACATATATAGCAGAAGGCCACAGCTATGTCCAAGGGTATGTTATGCCCAAAACCAAGCACAGTGAAGGTCCCTGAAGCATACAGGTCCAAGCAATGAGTCCACAACAGAAATAACTGAGGGTTGTAGTTCACAGTACTGTGCCATAAGGCCAGAGCCATAGAATACTTTCTCAATTTTGAAATTCTTTAAACACAACAAAAACACATTTCTAGAGATTACAAAGAGGTTTGGGAGATAATAAAATTACAAAGAGGTGTAGGAGGCAGTGCTAAGAAGGAAGGATTAGCAAAGCCTGCAAGATTAACAAAGTTATGATAGCCCAGAGTTCATGCCTGTATTCATCCATTCATTCAGAATGTACTGGACACTTACTGCATTCAGGTACCTTCCCAAGTAAGAAGTCACCCTCCTAACATGCCTAAGGAAGGAGTGCTCTCAAAGTAAGATTCTTAATGGAGAATAATAGTGTACATTCATATATACTTATGATGAAATAGTGTCTGTAAGACTTTTCATTCTAAATTCAGCTTTAACTAGGGTATAGATCTCAGCCTCTCTGAGCTCTTCTCTTGGACAGAAGGGGAAAGCACACCTACCATCTCACCTTCCTAGGGTGCTATAAGGATCAGAGGAGAAATTAGATGACATAGTGCTATGTCAAGGCAGTGCCTCTTATAGACTACATCAGCAACATTAACAATTTAAAAAAATTCATCGTAATGTTACTATTAGTAGGAATCTTAACTAAAAATATCTGAAAGAAAAAAGCAAGTAATTTATTCTCATATCATGGCCATGTTTAAAAAAAAAAGGAATTTATTATTGAGGACAGGTATATCAAGCATGACTCAGGCATATTGCTGCAAACTTGAGGTCAACCTGGCTACACTGCAAGCTCAGGGGTAGCCTGAACTATGCAGTGAGACATCGTCTCAAAAACAACAACAAAAAAAAAAAAAAAAAAAAAACAGTAGTATATAACATTTTTAGCTCTGCCGGGCATGGTGGCTCACGCCTGTAATCCCAGCACTCGGGAGGCTGAGGCAGGAGGATCAGTGTGAGTTCGAGACCAGCCTGGGCTACAAAAGTGAGCTCAAGGCCAGCCTGAACTGCATAGTGAGACCCTGTCTCAAAAAGACAAAAAAGAAAAAAAAAACATTTTTAGCTCTTATCACCAGCAACTCAAGACAGAAGGCAGTGAACAGTGAAGTTTTGGGGACCCAGATTCAGAGAATTGTGAATTGCTCCTTTTCAAGGCATGTTTGAACTCTGAACGTTCTACCAGGTCATCTGTCTGCCTTTATAATCCTGGCTGGCCTGAACTGCACCCAGGAACAAAGGTAAAGGATGTTCACAGTCACAATGGGAAGCTAGGAGAAGTAAAATCTCATCTTAATCAAAGAAAGTACTCTAATCTGTCATACCTTCCTCCCAGCCATCTATCTCTGGTCTATCAGGGCATATCACATGCATGTCTGGTTTGTACTAACAATCTGCTTGCAAACTCTTAGCAAATGCCACAGACAGACGTTGACATGTGTATACCTCTACCACCAGGGTGCTCAGTGAGAGCCCTGGACTGCACAGGACAGTTGGCAGACCCAAATGTGTCCAGGCTCTACCATGTGTCTCACAGAGGGAACCTCTCATCACCAAATGCACGATCTGTACTGTAACATTTGCATTTGTTGTGCCATGCAGAGAAAACAGTCTGTCCAAGGGCCTACAGACTAATATTGATTGCATCATTTTTCTCCTAACCACAGACCTTCATTCCAACAGATGTTAATCCATCAATTTCTTGATAAAATCCATCCAACTCCCATTTCCAATCTGACAAAACTCAGTTAATGTATCACGGCCCAGATGAACACACATCTCCTCTGAGAAACCCTCCTTGATTGCCAGCCATTAGAAGGTATGTAGTGATGAGTCACCTCTGTCTCCTCTATGCATATATGTATTATACCTTAAAATACAGCATTAAGCACTGAGTGCTTAATCAAGGTGTGTGAATTCAGTTTCTGGTTTGCTAACCAAAAAGTGGGATGATACTACTACATTCCTTGGGTTGGATAAAAGAATAGACAAAAAACCTCAGCCTATGCTTGTACTTCACTTAATGCAGAGTGGTTGTTCAAGGTTTTGGATTTTTATATGTAAGTACCATAGGCTAATGAATTGTGCCACTGGAGCTTCTAGGTTCTGGACTTTTAAAGCACACTCTCAACTATCAGGTTCTAAGTTCAAATCCCAGCTCCAAAGCTGAGTAACCCTTGGGCAATTTATTGACTTTCTGAGCACCAACTCCCTTATCTAATAATTACATCTTGAGCCAGCACCCAGGCCAGTATGTGTGTGGAACTTCCTCCATCAAAAAGGCCTAGTGTACAACCCTGCAGCAGAACTCCCTGCATAGAGGCTAGAGGCAAGACCCACCCAGCTGATCCAGGAGCAGAACAATTTGCCAGAGTGGCACAGCAGGTTCACTTCCAAGGGTTGCAACAGGAAGAAGTGGAGCACAGCAGCCATACCCAAACCACAACCACCTGGGCGAGTTTGAACTTGGTAGATCCCAACCTGGTGCTAAGGTAATAATTCTACCAAAGATTAGAAGACAGTGCTATACAAAATGACAAAAAGAAGAAGTAAAATGCATTCTCAGGCCCCAAGCCCACTCAGAACAAATGCAGGAGGCAACAGCACAGAAGAAATTGGAAACCATATGCCTGGTATCTCTGAAATGATAGCATCTGAAGGAGAGAAACAACTGCAGAAAGGTATAGAGGAAATCAGATCAGAAATAATTTCTCAAGTGGAAAAAGAAATGATAACTATAATTTTAAAAATACTAAGTGCTTCTAAACAAGATACTGAAAAAAATAGAGGAGAATAGAAAAATGATGGAATCCCTGAATGAGCAATATAGGAAAGAAACAGAATGCATGAAGCAGATTCAAAATGATATACAGAAAATTGAAAACCTCAGTCACAAGCTGGCAAAACTGAATGAAAGTAAAAATAGACTTATAGACCCTGAAGACATCATTGCAGCTAGTGAAAAGGTAGAAAAGATGTCTTAAAAATAAACAGGATGCAAGAAAAAATAATTCAACATCTGCAAGATGATGCAGAAATAAACAAAGTAGGACTAATAGTTATTAATGAGAAACAAGGAGTCAATACAAATGATCTAAAAAGAATATAGGCAGAAGTAATTGCAGAAAACTTCCCAAATATGGGATATTCTGGTAGCTGAAGCACATAGAACTCCAAATAACATCAACCCAATTAAAACCACACCCAGACATATACTAATCAAGATCCCAGAAATTCAGCATAGGAATAGTATACTAAAAGCCACTAGAGAAAAGAAATAGATCGCATTTAAAGGAAAATCCATCAGAATAATGGCAGATTTCTCTTTATAAACCATAAAGTCAAGAAGAGCATAAAGCAAAGTATTTCAAGTCTTGCAAGAAAACAAATTCCAACCTGACTGATACACCTGGCAAAATTCTCTTTCAAGTTTAATGGAGAAGTGACATACTTCCAGGACAAAGAACAACTAAAGAATTTTATGACAACAAAGCCAACCCTGCACAGACACTAAAAGATCCCTCTAGAGAACTCCATGAATAAGAATGAAAGAACCCACTCAATAAGGCAAACAATTAAACACAGGGGAAAAAAAGAAGTTTACAACAATAGTCTTTCAATTATTCTTTTGTATACAACAGCAAAATATTTCTATCAGCATACTCTACAGCTGGACTTCTCCTGAACCCTATGGGTCATGATTCTGTGCAGGTCTACAGAGTGGATAACAAGGAAATAGCAGTAGTTCAGTCCCACAAGTTATACCTGGCCACCAGTAAGTGTCATGGACACTGCTCATATCCATCACATACTAGAACTTTGTGCAAAATCCTATTCCCAAACTGTTAGAAGTGCTGGTCATATATTTGCTATTCCAATATTTTTTGTTATGTTTTACTCTGAGTAATTCTGAACTATCATGAAAACTTTTTCTTAGTTGATATTTTTGTATATATTAACCTAATCAAATACTACGTGACTACGCTGAATTGATCACAGGTTGTACATATGATACACTACATTCTGGCCTCTTAGCTGAACTCACAATTCAATTTTAATTTTTGAAAATTATTTTGAAATATTTAATTTTATTTTGAATTAATATTTAATTTTCTGAATATTGTTTAATTTTTGTTTTGTGATTTATACTATCTCTTTGACTTATAATCTACTTATAAGACATGGTATGATATTTTCTCCTGGTATTGGAAACTTTAAAAAGTGTATTTCCATTTTACATTGACTATATTAATTCTTATTTTTTACACACACACACACGCAGTATATGACCTGACAAGATTGATACTGTTTTGTGGAAATTTTCAATGACCTTTTAAATGGGTTTGTCTAATATAATTGTATTTTTACATAGTCCTGTATAACTACCATTTTGAGAGCTCTTTATTCTTTATACAGGGCCATACAGCAACATCTCTTGCCTACTGGATTATGGCTTTTGTTATTTTCTGTATGTTAGATCTGGAAGTATTAGAATATTTTGAGTTTGAATAACTACAAAATATTTTAGTTTTCTTTTTTTAATATATATTATGGCCAGCTCAGCCTGCCCTGAGGGTGGGGCTGGTTCAGCAGGTGGTGCCAGGGACTGAACCGAAGTCCCTGCGGTTGCCTAAGATTGGTTAAGCAGGCACTTTAGACTGCTTGAGCCATCCTGCCAACCCCTAGTTTTCAAATATATATTTGCTAAATATAAAATTTAATGAGCACAGATCTTTCTTTTTTTAGTCTTTTGAATAAATAAGTCTAGTTTCTTACCCACTTGCTCTTTTTTCTTTTCTAATGTGGAATAAGATGCTATTTAACTTTGTTCTTCCATAGCTAATAGTTTTCTATATATATGCTTTAAGTATTTTTTTCTCTTTACAATTAGTTTTGAACAATTTCAAATAAATAAATAAATAAGGCATCTTAATAGCCTCTCTCTCATAGAAGTGCTAAGGGGATTTAATAAGGAACTATGCAAATAAGGTGCTTAGAACAATGTTTAGCACATAGAAGCATTTAACAGGTGTTACTGATCACTATGACAAATATCTTTCTCTTTAATAATAAAGAAGAGAAAGGTTAAAATAAAGGGATAATAGGAATTGTAACAAGGGTCAGTTGTTCATGCTGGGCACATTTTCAGGAGTGACAGAGATTTATTGAGCTCCTGCATACTTTGACCTTGGGAAATAAAAACAAATTTTTAAAAAGAGTCTATGGCCTAGAGTAGCAAACTAGGTAACAGAATTTTCTTAGGTGTCAAACAAGATCACTATGGGCAATGTGAGAAACTAACTTGCCTTTGTCTCTCACTCCACCAGGCATGTGTCATTAGGAAGGGTTGAACAAGTGTCTGGATAGGGGATTTTATTCCATGAAAGAAGCTTTGGTGGAAAATTCCTTTCTAGGGGCCCAGCAAGATGGCTCAGTGGTCTAAAGCGCCTGCTTAGGAAAGCTTAGGTGGCTGCAGGGACCGTGGTTCAATCCCCGGCACCACATGCTGTGCCAGCCCCGCCCTCAGGGCAGGATGACCTGGCCATAAAAATAAATAAATAAACAAACAAAAGTTCTGAAACAAGAAAAAATAAGATAAATGTTTTTAAAAAATTAAAAAAAAAAAAAAAAAAGTCCTTTCTAGGATGACTCACAGTCATACAAAGGCCCATGTGGTACGAACAGATTCAAGTAGCCATACAAGCAGGTCCCCTTGTGTGAGCCCAAATCTCACCACACAAAAGGTACCTGTCACAAATGGCTGGATGACCAAGGCTGGTCACATCATCATCCGGATATAAATTTTCTCTTCCCTCCCTGTGCCTCACTCCATATGTTTCCTCTTGGAGGGCCCCCTGTATCTCCAGAATGACAAATAACACTTCTAAGCACAGAAAATGCGATGTTCTAATGTGGGAGTCTTGTCAAAATGCCATCTCAGGAAGAAGGGCTATCCTTCCTGCCCTTCCCCACTGTCTTGGCTGAATACTTCTACTAGTGAAAGGAAAGGGGCAGGAACCAACTGCCATGCCCCCTCCAAATGGTCTTTCAACAGACCTTATCTTGAATATGATTACTTTTGCTGCCACATGGGTATTTTGTGACTTTCCTCATCAGAAGGGCCATAAAGTAATGAATGGGTGATTTTGTGTATCACACAAATGTTATATTCTTCTAAGTGCAAGTGACATGCATGAGCAGAGTTGCTCCCTAACATATAATTTCTTCTCCCTCTCCCCAGTGCTACGCAGCCCATTCTTTGTTTATCTCTATTACTGTGATTTCCTTCCTCTTTATTACCTGCCACAGTACACAATTCCAGTGAAAACAGAACAGGATTTCTGAACTGCAGCTTCTAAGGAGCCTGCCAAGTCAAACTTTTCCTCTCCTAAGGCTGAAAGACAAACGGCCATCCATCTCAAAATCAGTTCCTTGCTTGACCGCAGAGAAGTGGACTGCAAACCAGTCAAATACCCAGGAAAATGTTCACTTCAGCCATCAGAAATTAATCTGGAATAAAAGTCTGTACCTCAAATCATTTTGAGAAGAGATGGATCCATCCACAAATGTTGCCAGAGTAAGGAAACATTTTGGAAGCAAAAGGGGAGGGGGCTTAAATCTCTGTTTCTGCTAGATATGGAAATAAATTGAAGGCAATGATATGTAAACATGAGAAATGAAACAACCAGAACCATATAAATATATGAACAAGCATTTGTGCAATCTTTCTTAACATGAAACCAAAGAAGAATAAGGAAATGATAGTTTTGCTATTGATTTGTGTAATACACATCAAGGCCCAATCTATCAAAAAATAACTGGTCCAGTGTTTGTCAAAACGGTAAACTCTTTTTTTTTTTTTTTTTTCTTTTTGGAGACAGGGTCTTGCTATGCAGTTCAGGCTGGCCTTGACCTCACTTTGGTAGCCCAGGCTGGTCCCAAACTTGCACCGATCCTCCTGCCTCAGCCTCCCACGTGCTGGGATTACAGGCGTGCACCACCACACCCAGCTTAAAACGGTCAACTCTTCAGGGGAGCAAATCGGCCAACATGGAAAGAGGTAGATTTTCTAATCATGTAGACTTTCAAATCACAGACCTCCAAGCCTCAACTCAGGGACTATGGCAAAATAAACCTGCTTTGCCTTTTGGCTCCCTGGCCAAGGAAGATGTTTCAAGTACTGTCAGAATCATTGAATTAGACAGAGGTCGGTAAAGCGCCAATACGCACAGCCTTGCTCATCTATTTTCATTCCGTCTGTGTCTACTTTCACTCCACAACTGCAGCACAAGTTGCTGTAACAGAGACTATGGGACCCACATAGCCTGAAATATGTACCATCTGGGCCCTCAACACAAACTTTTACCAGATTTGTCTTAGGCGAACACCCACATACCCTTCCTTCCACCCTGACTCCCAGCCTCCGTTGATAAAGGAGCTCCGTGTGATTAGTTATGTGGCCCCTATCACTGTGCCCATGGGTGTAGGTCATGGCTAAACCTAAAGAAGGTGCTATAGATGAACTCTGATAGTAAGGAAGCTGCTAGCAAACAGCTGCTACTGCAGACTCAGGACTCCTCACAGCCTCCTCCCTGCCTTCCAGTCCTTGTGGCAGTCTCTGCTCAGCTCCTTCCCTGGACCTTCCTTCGACCTCAGTAGAACTCACATAACTGCACCTACACTCAGCACTCAGGCACCAAGTTCCCCTGCAGACTGCTGAGGGTCTAAGCCATGTGCCCAGTGTCCTCCACTGCTCAGGTCTCCTCAGGCCTCCCTCTACCCGCTTCTCTCCCTCTTCAGTCTGCAGCCACATCAAACCCACTCTCCTCATAAGCCTCTGCATCTTAGCATGTGTCTCTTGGAAGATCTGCTCCTCTTCCGAGATTACCCTGAAGGTTCTCTGGGACAGCTTTGCTCACTGGCTATGGCAGACATGAGAATTGTAGACCTTCTCTATCCTATTCCTGACTCAGATCAGAGACTCTGGTCTAATCAGCTCCAGTACACAGCCATCCCAAGAGATAAGAGGTGGCAGCTGACTGAAACTGAGCCTTCCAGAACTTTTGGATGAGCTACCTTGTCTGCCTAGAGAGAGGAAAGAGGATAGGAGCCAACAAGCCCTTGGTGCTAAGTTGTTCCCTTAAGATCAATTTGCTGAAATCAATTTAATGAACATCATCCTTCAAAGAGATTTTAAACTAAATTCAGGAAGTTTGCTGTGATTCTTTTGTCACTAGGTACAGAGGCCTACATAGCAGACAAATGCAGATACAGGCACAGAGCAAAAGCCTACCACAAAGAAGAGGCAGTAAAATTCCAGAGAAAATGTGAAGTATCTGAAACGTCTCACACACGCCATGAACTTGCTACCTCACATTGGGGCAAAGCCAGAAAGGAAACAAAACTTTGCAGAGCCTATATGGCTACCTCAAGCTGGCTGGTGCCAATACAGTCTCTAACTATCTGAGGGTGGCAGCAGTAGGAAAGGGTAAACTGACTTGCAAGCCCTGACCCCCAGAGAATAAAGCAACCATTCAAGAATAGCCATCCCAGCTCCTGCTAGATTCCCTCTCCCATTTCCAGGTACCTTTGAGTCCTATGGAGGACAACTAGCCTACTGTTCAGAACTCAAGCAGGCCTCAGTATACTAGCCAAACAACTGGAGTAGAGTTTACTAGGCCCCTTCTTGCTTAATCTCCCACTGTGTTGTATACAGATCTGCTGGACCACAAGTGTTCACCAGCAAGTCTGCCCACCAAAACCCCAGTGCCAGCCTGAGTCCCTAGAGAACAGGGGTTCCAAGGCCAGCACCTGGCCAAAGACCTACTGAACAAACCAACGGTCATATAAATAAGTGGATTCATAAAGGAGTAAATGACTATCACCTACTGCTAAAACCCATCCCTCAGCTCCAGGAACTGGGCATGGAAGGGGCTGGAGAGAAATGTCAATTGTGCTTAATAATAACTTTAAGGCTTCACCAGAGAACACTAACCACTGGGTTCAGAGCTACAATTTCCTGACCCAATAATAGAGACTAAGGTCCAAATTGAGCTTTTTCAATTAAGCATCTCTGAAATGTGATTTATATGTTAGGGGGTGGAGGGTGACAAAATTTTAACATGTCATCACCATGATCTAAAGTTGGATGGGCCTGCTCCTCCTTCCACTGCCCACAGGAATCCTTGCCTTCAAAAGGATAAGTAGGCCAGTGACCAATCCCCAGCCCCCCAGGAACACAAACATAAACACAGACATACAGCCAATAGATAATGTCTGGCCCATTCACACAAATGACTATGTTGCTATATAAAGTACAGAAACTGCTATAGGAGAAATGCTGAGGGGCCTTCCAGGTAGAAAACTATCCCAAGGCTAATTGATCTTTTTTTTTTTTTTTTTTTTTTTTTTTTTTTTTTTTTTTTTTTTTTTGTATTTTTGAGACAGGGTCTCACTATGCAGTTGAGGCTGGCCTTGAGCTCACTTTTGTAGCCCAGGCTGGTCTTGAACTCGCACCAATCCTCCTGCCTCAGCCTCCCGAGTGCTGGGATTACAGGCGTGAGCCACCACGCCCGGCCTACCAAGGCTAATTGATCTTAAACTCCCTTTTCTAAATTAAAAAGGGAAAAGATGACCACACAGTATCATCTGTGGATGGTGGATGCATGCGCATACACACACACTCACATATACATAGATCTGTGCAATAATTCTTTGACTTTATATAGCATTTTTTTTTTTCAAAGGCCTCAAAGAGCCTTTACAAACACTCCCTGGGGCCCTATCCCCAGTTATATTTAAAGAGAGCACTCACAAGGGCACATACATGGAAAGAAAAAATGTTCTTCTGTGGGTATATACTTAACCTACATCATCATTTTTCAAAGTTAACATCATGCTTTTTCTATCTTTGTCTAACTACCCACTCCCTTTCCTTTTATCTCCAAGAGAAAGGATAAACTACATTGAACTTCAAAGTATAACTTTTTAAATCAATCCCAGACCCACCCTAGCTTTTTGTTGTTTCTCCTCCCTTCCTCCTCCCCCCTACTTACCCAAGACTTCCACTTTTAAATTCATTAGCATAAAAGGCAATGCTACCGCAGGGGGTTCACTAATCAATACACCAAGCTTTTTCCCTTTCGTCTCCCATCATCAATGTACACAGGGTGCCAGAGATATGCCAGTGTTTCAGAAAGAAAGGTCTCAGTGAACCAGGCATGTTGACACATGCCTGTAATTCAACACTTAGAAGGCTGAGGCAAGAAGATTGCTGTGAATTCAAGGCCAATCTGAATTAGTGGGTGAGAATGTGTCTCAAAAAAATGAGAAAAAAGGCTTCAATGATAAAAACATGGCAGATACCAGAGAAGTGCCTGGGAAAGAGAAGGGTTTGGTTTTTGTTTGTTTTGCAGTACTGGGGATTGAACTCAGAGCCCTGTGCTTGCCAAGCAGGCGCTTATTCTCTTGAGCTATCTCTCCAGCCCCTGGGAAAGTGAAAAGTGAAATCAAGGTGTTAACTAGATGATGTCAGATACATGGAAAGCTTAGGAAGCAGAAACTACCTGCTCTTCATTGCAAAACAGTTTCATCAGTAGACATCGACCAAGAGGCTGTACATTCTACATTTTTCTTAATACCCCATACCCTACATATATGCAAAACCAAGCAAGAAAGGTCTGAGGGAAGCCCTTTGCTATGTAGTAGGACCAACAAAACCTGCTGTGAATTTCTGTGGACAAATCACATCTTTCCACTGGGACCAACAACTGCCTAAGGCTTTATTGGCCTGGCTCTTGAAGCCATATGGATCTATAAATCTCAGAGCAGAGGAACCCACTTCCTCCCTTTGAGAGGTAGAGAGGAGAATCAAATCCCTGTTTTGGATGAGGTTACCAACCAAGAGGAAAACAATGCTACTAACAGCAATACTTCCCACTGGTTCAGAAACACCACTACTGAAGTGCTCTGAAATCAACAATTCCATAAGTTTGTACATGTGAACTAAAAGTGAAGCTTCAGCCGGGCGTGGTGGCTCACGCCTGTAATCCCAGCACTCAGGAGGCTGAGGCAGGAGGATTGGTGAGAGTTCGAGACCAGCCTGGGCTACAAAAGTGAGCTCAGGACCAGCCTCAACTACATAGCAAGACCCTGTCTCAAAAAGACAAAAAAAAAAAAAACGTGAAGCTTCACTAGAAAACAGTACCTCTACCCTGGGCAGAGAGAAACTATATGCAAATTAATATATTAAGCCCCCTAAGTCACCTCACAAAGCAAGTGCTAGAATCAAACTCATTTTATAGATTAGGAAACCAAACCACCTAAAGTGATTTGCCCAAAGTTAAAAAGAATTTATAATACAGAACCTGGCTTGGAATACTGACTTTTGATACCAGCAAACACACCCTAAACTGGGATATCAAAAAGAAAGCTGGGACTTCCTGGTGGCTTTACAGAATTCAGCATTCTCAAGATTTCCACTGAAGAAACAAACACACAACAGCTATGGGGTAGTGATGCCTTGGCCACAGGTTAGGGATATGTTTCTAACCAGCTTCTCGGTATCACTATGCCACTAGCAGAGCTCTCAAGAAGGAAACCTGAAGACAAGACAAGCCTCAGGCCCCAGAGGCCTGAACACAACTGTGTCCCCAGATGTTGGAGTAAAAACAGTAGTGACAGTCCTTCCCTTCTTAAGGTGGTTGTGTCACTTGCAATTAAACATGTCATATTTCATATCCCAACATGGAAGTTGCACTGAGCTGGCACCAGAGTCAACATGGCCAGCAAAGTGAGAGATAAGTAAAGAGGATGAGAAGAATAACTTTATAAATCTAAGATGTGTGGTGTCACACATCTTCATAGCACATGAAGATTCAGGACACAAGGCACCAAATGCAAGGTGCTTTGGGCATCCCACACCAACTGTGGCCTCAGATTTTTAATCTGTTAGATGAGGAGGGTGGGCCAGTCAACCCAATACCTTCCAACGCAGAGACGCTGCAGAGACACTGTGAGAAGGGCAGGTGTATTTCTGGATGTGACACTTTAGGCATCTTCTTCCTCTACTCATATCTGCCAGTTATAGAACTGACCACATGCAACCATTAAAACCTTTTAATAACCTGTCTAAAGCCACACATCTGCCGTGGCCCAGAGAACTGTGACACCAGCATCTGTTCTCATTGACCTCACACACAGAACAGTGGCAGGGTTAAACCATGGCAAAGAAGATTAATTTTATGTGAAATGCTTATAAATAATCAGGTCACAGAGCTGAGAAGCTTCCTCCCACCGTCAAACTATGGTATCATACAACAGGCAACTCACAAACAGACTCACACATGTAATACACAGTTAATTAGAAGTTCACACTGCAGAGGGGCTTCTAGCAGATCTCCCATCAAGACTATCTGCTCCACATGTTGACACTGGCAAATATGCAGAACACACTTAGACCACCAACTCCATAGAGGCAATAGGGCCATATTTTGATCATGGTTGTGCTACGCACTTCCTGTACAGCCAAAGAAGTACCACTTGCCTTCCCGGAGTCCCAGTCCCTCCATATTCAAAATGATAATGATGCCTAGTGTGCATCTCCAAAGCTATACTTTTATAGGTACTCTATAAAATGAAACATGCTACATAAATGTCATCACTCAATCCATGTCTTCAGTACTGAACAGTATGAAAGGAAAATAGGATGGTCCTCAGTCTTTGAGCCAAGGCAGGCAATACCACAAACATAAAGGACAAAAGACACCCAGAGTACATCTTTTCAGACATCATGGAAACCATTCCGATCTCCTGACACTGACAGCCCCAGAATAGCACGTTTCCTGTTACTACTGCCAAATGCCACTCAGGATTGCATCCAAGTACTCCAAGGATTCATGTGCAGAGGTGATCTTCAACACCTTGTGGGTTTCCCTGAAGTCAGTAGGAGATGGGAGCTATTGTTCCCTTCCCACATTTACCAGCACCCAAGCTATGTTGATGTAAACACAGTGTTAGAAGTTTAAAAGTTTGTAGCTTTTAACATTAATAAATGTAGTACCCAATAACTCCGATTCCATTATCTTCTTAATTAATTCAGCCTGTTATTTTAAAAATGGCCATAAACTAGATGGCTTATAAAAAAGAGAAGTTTATTTGGCAGATATATTGAGGGCTCTCTCTCTCTCTCTCTCTCTCTCTCTCTCTCTCTCTCTCTCTCT
>PVJA010017993.1:0-40787 GCA_004027025.1 Myocastor coypus | reverse complement strand
CCTGACAAGTGCAATGTTGTGAGTTCAAATTCCGGTCCTGAAGAAGAAGAAGGAGAAGGAGAAAGAGGAGGAGGAGGAGGAGGAGGAGGAGGAGGAGGAGGAGGAGGAGAAAGACAAGGAGAAGAAGCATGTAGCTCCTTTCCAACTAAGTGCAGTCCAATATCCTTTTTTCCTTTTCATAATAATTAATATGGGTTGGAGCCATTTTATCCTTATGCAACAGGATGCAATAACTGATTTTTTTTCCTTTATTTTTTATGTGTTTAGTACTGGGTCTGCAGGGTCTCACTATGCAGGTAGGACTTGTAGTGATCCTTCCTGTTTTTCAGTCTCCCAAACACTGGGATTGCAGGCGTGTGCCACCACGCCCAGTCTCAATCACCACCCCAGTGTGGCCCGGGGTTGGAGCTGGCTCTACAGGCTGGAGATCAAACCCCCAGGCCCTGTGTCTGCCTAAGCAGGTGCTTTAATCTGCTGAGCTATCTGGCAGGTCCAAGATGCATTAACTTCTAACTCCAACTGTTCAACATCAACATTAGAATAAATTGTGCCATTTACTGTTCTTCCCCCTCCAACTGTGTGGCTTCATGTACTAGTAGAAATGAGAGATGAGACTCCATCTATTCTCAAAGCTGATGCCAAGGCTCTGGATCAGACCAATGCCCAATGTGGGGCCAGAAGCAACCCTGGGGATTTGCCCCCAAATAATAATGGCTGAACAAGCCAACTACTTCAAATTGAAACTGTTAGCACTTTTTCCCTGGAAATTACAAGAGAATAGAAAAGGAAGGGAAAAATAGTGAAGAAAAATTCCATCTTATAAGAGATTTGAATTGATCTGCTTCAGCTGTGGGTGTGAAATAAAATCATCATATTTGTCTGAATGGTTTAATATACATGTTTAGCTGGGTATGATGGTATAGGACTGTAATCCCAGTACTCGGGAGGCTTGACACTGGAGGATCACTCTGAGTCTGAGGCCATGTGGGCTACAAAGTGAGTTCAAGGCCAGCCTAATCTGTAGAGAAACAATTTGTCTCAAAAAAAAAAAAAAAGTGTGTGTGTGTATAATTGTTGTGCAACATAAGAATCTACTTGCTTATAGACAGAAATGGTTGAAATACAGTTTTTAACATCTTATTTTGTTAGAACATTTAATCATGGTCACTCCTGCTCAGCCATTGTGGTTTGTTCAGTGAGTGGCACGTCCGCCCACCGAAAACTTGGACTGGCTACATACCTTGTCACTGCCATCACAGGCCGAGGTCTGCAGTCTAAGGGTGAGCAGGGGGTTAAAAGAAGAACCTATCTATGAGAATAGATAAGATCATCTCCTTAGATGACTGTCACACAAAGGGTTAAAACTCAAACTTAAAATACAAAGAAGGAAAATCTCATGAATAAAAAACATAAGCACAAGCATAAAAAAAACACGTATGCATGCACACATTTTGTGGACATATTAAATCCAAGATCAAAGTCTTTGGTCTTATTCAAGCAGAGTAAATTAGATGTAACACAAATGTTTGCGGTGCACAAGTTTCACAGGTATGGATGTGTCAAGGCTTTCCACTTTGTGAGACTTCTATTTTCAGAATTCATTACACTTCTGCTGTAAGAATTGTTTATGCCAGTTTTAAAAGCTGACAGCAGCAGTGGAATGCTAAAGGGTAAAAAAGCGCAAGAAATGCCAAGAGTCTGATTGCGTGTCTTTGTCTGTTTGGGTACAGGTGAAAATTCTTGTGTGAACAGATAAAGTCTGGAAGCTACACGGTATCTTTCCGGGTATATAATTAGGAAAGGCCAGAGAAGCAGAGAAGAAGAACCTGAAAATGCAATAATTAAGAACTGTGTCCAACAGATGCATTAGCTATGTGGAAGTGGCCTGTATTTCTCAGATATAATAGAAATATCTTAACTTTGAAGTTCTATGAATTTGCAGTTGAAGAATATGTGTGCTCTCTCTTTGCCTTTTGGCTATATAAATTAAAGGCTCTCCTTTTCCTTTCTGCTATACAAAGTCAACACCATAAAGCATGGCAGATCCAGAGCTACAGGGAGAAAAGGGTCGGGGACCACCTGAGCAGAAATGCAACAGCTGATCTTAGACTGCTGATTATTCACGTGCACCCAGCCCAAGGTCAAGAGGTTAAATCACTGAAGACCTTGTAATTGAGAGAAATACCTCAACTACAAAGAAGTGCGAAAGGATAGCACAATATGCTCTCCTACATCCACCACTGAAATTCAGTTATTGTGGTCATTTTGCAACATTTGTTAGCTCTGGCTCACTCACTGTCTTTCTCTCTGACAGACAGAAAGAGGCAGACAGAAATAGAAGATAGACATTTGTTCTCTGTGAAAGCCTAAGAGAATTTTTTCTCTCTAGGTAACTCTTCGTAAGCATACTATACCTAGTCAATCACTTTCTGCTGTGGCCCCATAATCTCCTTGATCAGAAAATTTGGAACACAACTGAGTTACAGAATATCACAGAACAGGTTCTCTTATGTCATGAGTCTTCACTGACTTCGAAGGGCTAAAGCCAAAATATTGGCTATCCTTTTTGTCCCTCTATTTCTGTAGTTTTTGGTTTTCAAACTTTAAAATGTATTCTTTTTTGGAGAGTGGGGGAGAAGTACCAGGAATTGAACTCAGGACCTTGCTCTTATCAGCAAAATGCTTATTCTACTGAGATATCTCCCTGGCCCCCCTTTACTGTCTTTATTTTTTTTTTTTTTTTTTTTTTTTTTTTTTTTTTTGTTTTTTTTTTGAGGCAGGGTCTCGCTATGCAGTTCAGGCTAGCCTTGAGCTCACTTTTGTAGCTCAGGCTGGTCTCGAACTCGCACCGATCCTCCTGCCTCAGCCTCCCGAGTGCTGGGATTACAGGCGTTTACTGTCTTTAAACGATGTTATAGAAATGTCTCCCTAAGTAGTGCTCTTGGCCCAAATGTTTCCATCTTCTGTATCTTCTGTCTGCATATTTGTTGCTCTAAAATGAATATATAACTGCTATACTCCCCCAGTGTCTGCAGAATAAAGTCTAAATGGATTACACATATTGTCAACTGGCTCTAGTTTTCATTTTTTTCCCACTGTATGGCTCTTCTCTATTGCAACTCAATTGTTATTACAATGCACGCAGTTCTCCTGCAGCCTAATTATCATTCAAGTTGAATGGTAATTCAGTCTCTGCTGCAGAGGATCATTCTACTCTGCTCAGATAAACACAATCCCACTCTTCCATGGTCTTCTGCAGCTCTCCAACGATGGTGCATTTGGCTTCCCTTCAATGTTCACAGTACATATTAACTTGCTATGTTATATCTTAAACACTAATTTCAAAATCTGCCTTCTCCATTAGACTATAATCCTTTCACACAGCACAAAACTGGATAATTATGTAGTTTGCAGCAACTGTTTCTACTTCTAAAATTTAACGCTTTATATTTCCTGATTATCTAAATATTAATAAGTTATGGGCATGAACAAAATAAATAAATTTGATATCCTAAAGTCTTCAGACTTTACTATCATTCATTCTCTCACATTCTGTGGCATTCTTTTGCTATTGCATGCTTCTGAAGTTCTCAAAACCATTTTGGAAAATATTGTTACCTTCAAGATAGAAGTTTAACAACCATTTAAAAATGGTGATTACGGTTTGTTTTGATAACAAGCAAGATTCACAACTAATATATGGTATCCAACCATTAAATTTCAACACAAGTGAGGAAAGTGAAGCTCAAGGAGGAGAAAATATTACACACACAGTAGAAATAGATTTTTGATCAGCCACTAATGTTGGGGATACATCCCAGGTTACTTCTGCCCTGTCCTTTATAGTCCTTCAATATTCTCTCAGGAAAAGCCAAACTCTTGGGCTACACAGAGAAGCTGAATGCAGACACTTATAAGTAAGTGATTGGGTCAGTCAGCTTTCCTCTTGCTGAGGCAAATTCCCAATATATACAGTTTAAAGGAGTTTATTTGGGCTCATAGCTTCAGATGATTTTGTCTGTGGTCAACAACCCAGGCAGAAATATAATGGCAAAAGAACATGGGAGAGCAAAGCTACTTACTTCCTGGTAGCCAGGAAGCAAATGCAAGGGGAGGAGCCTTACAGCCTGAGAGGAAAGGGATAGGGAACATAAATAGTTCCCAAGGCTGTGTCCCAACACTTTCTTCCAACCGTATCCCACCTCCTAATAGTGTGTTCAGCTATGGACACATTAATGTGTTTATCTACTGATGAAGTTAGCACCTTTACAATTCATTTACCACTAAGGACAACCCTAAATTGACAATCAAGATTAAAGGGCATAGTAGTATTACCTGGTAAACTAAAGGGTAACAGTTCTCTTATTAAGTTGATTAGCTATTATTCTCTGCCTATTTTTCCTTACATATCTGCTTAGAATTCTTCTCTCCTTCACCTCTTGTTTCACAGCCATGGCTTCCCTTCTCTACTATTATTCAGAGAACTACAACCTATGCTTATGAAGGGGCCCAAGATACCTAGAAATTAAACTCATAGGTTTTGCCAAGCCATGCAAATGGCACTTTACTTCTTTTCAATTAAAACTGAAGTAAGCATTCTTCAACCCAAATATAGTTTTCTTTTCCTCTTCCTCATGATTCTCAACAAATAGTCAATTAATAAATTTCATCCTCCACACCTAAATATAAATACATATCAGAACTCAAAGGACAGCTCAAAGATTGGCACATCACTCTTTTCTGCTCACTAAATTTGCCTGAGACATCAGCTCAGACTACGGGCTTAAGTACAGCACCTCTTACCTACTCTGATTTTTGAAAGTCTCAGCATCTCATGGAGCCTGGTTCCAACATCTAAGTGTCACAGCAAATCTCTCTACCTGCGTGGTGCATGTCTCTCTCTCTCTCTAGCCGGCAGCACATTATTGTTATTTAGATAATAATTCTGCACTATTTTGAAAGACACCATGATGGCAAGGTCTTCATGTTCCAGGGTGTGCATATGCTGCCTATAAACAAATCTTCCTTCAGAGAGGTAGATGGCCAGAAAGTAGCTCATATATCACCACAGAGAGCACAGACACTAGCTCAATTTTCTGAATTCCTCCAAAGAAAACAGCTATTTTGGTCTGTAGATCCAGTGATAATGAAGCCTAAGGAGAACCTGTGTCTTTGTCATAAGCAACGTCCTTCTTGTTCCTCATCTAGTTCCAGTGAGAGTCTAAAGTAGGCTTGTACCTCTGTTTCACAAATCATAATATGTTCCATAGTTAGAGAATAATCAAAGCCTTAAAATCCTGGTCCCTTATTCTGCCACTATCTTTACACCCAAAATTTTTCATTCAGCAAACATTCTCAGGATTACAGGCATATTGCAACTTGCTCATTTCATAGTTTGTTTTAGTTCTAAATATACATAAAAGTAAAGTTTCACATTTCCATGGTAAAAGAGAATTGTCAGAAAACTAAGCCATGTCAGTAGATTATCACAACCAACAGTGTGTTATTTTTCTCATTACTGAAAAAGAAAAAAAAACTAATTTTAGAAAAGGAAAGGTTTATTTAGCTAATGGTTTATAGAAGTTTCAGTCAATAATCAGCTGGCTCCAAGATAGGGTGACATCACAAAGAAGAAATAGCTCATTTTGGGCAGGAATAAGCAGAGAAATAAGGGACAATTAAGCCATTTCTATGTTTTATATCTTATCAAGGCTGCTTAAGGTTGGTAGCACTCACAGCTTTAACCTAGTGCCTTTAATGTAGCATTGCACCATGAATTCATTCTAGCACCACACACTCTAGATGCAGTCACCTCTAAAAAAAAGTCCAGCCTATGACTACATTACACTCTAGGGAACATCTAAGCAGAAACTGTAACAAAAAGCAATATATTCAGTTCTGAAACTCTGAGCTGTTCTCTGCATGCAACTGCTATCATCAAAAACTTTAATCTATTGCCGTATTTTCCTTCTGTCACCCCAGACCATTTGCATTTAGGATGCTGAATGAAGCACCAAGACCAATGGAAAACAACATTTCTGTTGAACTCAATTAGATTATTTCACTGGAAAGAAATTGCCTTGTCTATCAGGTTGAGAGAGAGCTGGGTTTAATTATTACCTTCCCTTTAAATTTATTGAAAATTCTTTGACTATCTTAAAAGTTTTGAAGATCATTTTTATGAAAGTAGAACAACTTCTTCACCATAGGTGTTCTGCCTTATAATGATATCTCTCCAAAAATCCCTGACATAATGTATGATGGCTACCACATGTCTTGCCTTATCAGACAGTCAGTGAAATGTAGACTTTTTTCTAATGGCTGAATCATTTTATTCCAGACCTTTACAATCAAGGATTCAAATATCCACAGAAAAGAAATTTTCACTGATTTTGGTTTAAAAAAAAAAATAATATGAGTCCTCTGAGGAAAAACAGTTAAAAATTTAAATTCTTGAGAATGGGAGGGGTGATAGAACTGAGAAAGCTAGAAAACAAGAGGGCTGGTAAGCTAGAAGAAGCAAGCATTTGCAGCTTCGCTGTAATCTTGAGAAAAGCGATATATCCAACTTCAGTGGCATTATAAAAAAATATCTGACTATACTTCAAAACTGTTAAGATCAAGATTACTAAGACCTTGCCAGAGATTGGAAGAGATTAAAAAGATATAACCAATGAATTATTTTGAATTGGATTTAGGAAGAGAAGGAGACAATTAATGGAGAACATAAAAAGAAGTGACTCAGAAAGTCTATAATGTAGTTCATAATGTGAAACCATCTTTAATTTCTCAGTCCTGAAAATTACATATGATATATGTGATGCTACATTAAAGCAAATCAGTGAGAGGGTGATATTGGGAAACACTTTTTGCTATCTTCTCAGCTAATTCTTCTGACCAACACATTCTCTAAGAAGAAGTCTAAATTCAAATAACACTGAGATACCATCCTACTACAGAAAGAATGGTCAGCATCAAGACATCAAATAATACTAATGAGTCAATGATAGAAAGGAACCCAGCTACATTTTCAGTGGGAATGTACACTATTGTAACCATGCTCTTCAAAGAACTAAAAATAGTTTGACCTGGCCACTTTCCTTCTACATCTATTTGAAAGAGTTAAAGTCATCATATTACAGGGATACCCATGTTTATAGAAGTACAATTTATATAATAACTAAATCTTGAAAAAGAGCATATATATCTATTAATAGATAATGGGAAAAGAAAACATGGTATCTATACACAATGGATTACTATTCTGGCATAAAGAATGATAAATTTAAGGCATTCATAGGTAAATGAAAGCACCTTAAAGCTCTGATAAGTGAAATAAGCTTAAATAATAAAAAACAAACAAGCTTAAATATTGTATAGTTTAATTTCTTCATGAGAAAATCAATACATATAATATATAATAAATTATATATTATTCATAATATGTACAAGTAATATTGTATATAATGTGTGATGGATGACAGAAGAAGAGATGGGCAGGAATAAGGAAAGCAAGGGAAGAGTATGGGGAAAGAACTGAAGAAAAACTAAATAGAGCTTTATAAAGAAGAAGCAGGGGGCCGGCCGAATAGTCCAGCGGACTAAAGCGCCTGCTTAGGTTTAAGCCCTGAGGTGCCATGCTGGCCCCACCCCAGGGGCACACTGAGACAGCGATTGACACTTGGCATGGTGGCGCGCACCTGTAATCCCAGAGCTTGCGAGGATGAGAACAGCAGCATCACTATGAGTCTGATCTGTGCAGTGAGGCTCTGTAGACCCTGTACTAAAATACACTAGAAGGGGGCGGGGAGTGTAAGCAAATAAAATATTGGAAGGACCACGGTGGGGGGAATAATGAACAACAACAAAACAAAAACAGAAAAAGAAGTAATTGAGCCGGCCAAATAGCTCAGTGGTTTAAAGCTCCTACAAGTGGCCACAGGGGCCAGGGGTCCATCCCCGGGCCTGCCCTGCTGGCCCCGCCTCTGGGGCCCACTGAAACGGCAATTGAGACTGGGCGTGGTGGCACACGCCTATGATCCCAGCTCTTAGGAAGCTGTAAATAGGTGGATCACTAGGAGTCCAATCCAATAGTGAGACCCTGAACACCCTGTAGATCCTTCCCCAAAATACAAAATACAAAAAAAAAAAAAAAAAAAGTTACTGATGGATACGCGCTGATGCCCCCGCCATGGCACACTCTCCCACTGAGCTCAGCAGCAGATGAAGACACCCATGAGCGCAGCACCCTCCGGATCCCACTGCCCTCCAAGAGCTCTGCTTCGAATACACGGCGGGACATTCCACATCTAAATCACAGCAATATCATCAAGATACTGCAGCTGATGTTACTCTATCCATCTACTCATGCCGTGATGGTGATTTTAATCACATAATGTTTTTAACTTCCATTGCAGATATGATAATTCAAATTGCCTTCACTCCTCGGTTTGTCCAACAAACTTGGCTGCTAGCACACCACTTCGAGATGCCAGCATCCACTTCAGCCAGGGGCGCTTCTTCCCAACTGTGTCTCTTCTAAAAGTTGGTAGTTACTGCAGAAAGGATTATTTAGACACAAATCTAAACTTCAGGCATATTCTTAGAGCACGTTTAACCCTCAGATAAACTCGCCAGAAGGGAGAGTCACACTGCTGTCTCCTTGCTGACCTCTCCTGACACTCTCCCCAAACACCAGGAAAAGACGTTGTCAGCTGTCTTGCCACATCCATCTGGGGTCTTTTTCAGACTCTTGCTTATAATGGTGCCGTGTGAACATTAAGCCAACCAGAAGTTCAACGGTCCTTAAATCCAGCCTATTTCAATTTTATTATCCAGGCTTCACATGAGCTCAAGAACTACAAAAGCAAAAGGAAAAGAAAAATAAGGCAACATGTGGTGCATCTATAAACCAGGTAATAATGTCACTTGATTGGCCATTCAGGACCAGCTATACTGTATGAACAGTAAGATTTCAGAAGCTTAGATATGAACTAGTATCATATGTATGAGAAATCTAACATTTTGGTAAATTCTAAAAATCTCTTCTCACTTGACACTCATAAGAAAGAACCGACACCCCAGTCTCATAAAGCAGAGCAATCGATTCCTGGGCAGTATGATGTTAGCCGTGATCTGCAGGCCTATTGTCCTCTTCTCTCTTTCAGTCGAGCCCAAGCATTGACATTCACTGTTCTTAAGGAATTACCCCCAATTAAGTCTGTTTTTATTATGCCTCAATTTACTATATTCCAACTCCTAAGTTGACTTTGAAAAGCAACAGGACAAAATTTTCCCACTTTTACTACAAAATGTGATTTGATTTTCCTACAGTGTCTTTATTTCTACAGCACCATGTACTTTTTATTCCCAGTAATTTCTTCAGGCACAGTGGGTAAGTTGTGCAAGCTTTGGGGGACTCAACTCCTCCCTAAACTACAAATAATACATATACAAATATTTGCCTGGATTTTGCTAAGCAGAGAGCCTGGCACATGATTTAAACTGAGAACTACTAGTTTAAATTTAGCATTTGACGGACATTTAAAATTTGCCATGCATCTTTCCATTAACTGGATGACAATCTGGATTCAAAAGTATTCAAAGCATATGATCATAAATGCCATGAAATGATAGCAATTAGCTTTCTTAAAAATAATAAATTCATCCCAGAAAACAAAAGAAATTCATTAACAAAATATAAATTTGGAAACATTCCTATAACAGAATGTAAATAAGATCCCAGTGGTAAAGAAACACAAAGAAATCACAGTACAAATGAACCCAAAATATATTATAATAGAACAAATCCAGAGAGAGGTTTTATTTCAGCTATGCAGTCACCAAAACTGACATGGGTCTTTAAATCAGGTTAATTAAAAAAAAATCCCTGGACCATGAGAATCAGCCTCAAGCTGTATTTCCGCCATGTTGGATGGTGAATGGTAGATTTGAAGGACATGACTAACATTTTAGGACACTTGATCTTCCTGAGGAGGAGGTGGTCTCACTTTTGGGACTAAAGGGAAACAAATAGATCCTATGTGAACAACCTCCAGGTACGTGTGTGGTCCACCGTAGCCACAGCACAATGTAGGAGGTTACCCTGGTGTCCTAAGACGAGGTGTATTTTGGGGGGAGAGGAGCCAACCAGCTGGCCCCTTTCGATATCACCTGTAGGCTCCATATCCCAGACCATGTCCACATTAAATTACACAAACCTATGTCCAAAGATAGGAAAATAAAAATTCTCACCCAGAAATAAATACCAATCAAATATGTCCAAATACTTAAAGAAAACCAATAACTACAAGAGAGTCTTCAGAGTCAAGAAAATAAATAAATAAAATTTACAAGAGACAGATAATAAACAGAAGAAAAGATACGACACATTTTGCATTTTCAGATAGAACTCAAAATGGTCTCCTTCAGTCAAAGTAAATAAGTAAAAATCAAAATATTTTGTATTTCTGCAATTTAGAAATATGATAGTTGGAGGATAAAAAGACATAAAGTGAAATGAATAGCATAGCTGACTTAAATGAAATTTAAATATTGAATTAGAAGATTAAAATGATTTATATAGAATCCATGTACATTGTGGAAAATGTGCATATATATATATATATTGAGTGTTATGGTATACATGTAGAGGCCCCCAAATCTAATGTGCTCATAGGTGGGCCTTTTTATGGGTGCTTGGATCATGTGCATATGATACTCATTAGTGAACTGCACCACTGATTAATTTATAGCTAACTGTGATGTTGGACATTGAAGCCTGATCAAAGGAAGTGGGTCACTGCGGGTGTGGGAGGAAGAGTGCTTATTCCCTTCCCTCATCCTTTTCTGCTGCTCTGTCTCTCTGTCTCTCTCTTGCCTGTCTCTGTCTCTGTCTTTATCCCTGTTTCTCTGTGGCTATCTCTGTCTCTCTGTCTCTCTGTCTCTTCTCTGTCTCTCTCTGCCTCTGTCTCTCCCTATCTCTCTCTGTCTCTGTCTCTCTCTGTCTCTCCTTCCTACTGCCATGTCATTAGCTCCTTTTCCTCTTCCATGCCACCCCATTTGGGAGCCAGTCAACTATGTACTTAAACTTGTACAAAATGTGACCCGATAAATAGTAAACCTGGCCTCAAAGAGATGTGGCTCTTAGATATTATGTTCCAGTGGCAAATGAAGTAACTGAAACGTGTAAATGACTAAGATCTCCGTATGTCATATCTACAGAGGTGACTAGAGACCTGTTGAAGAAAATAAAAAGGGAGAAAGGAAAAGGGAAATAACTACTTAATTTTCACCGTGTAACAGCATAAAACCTAGAAATTACAAATCACACCACATTTTGGCAAAAAGCCAATTGGATTTATCTTTTGAAATTATACCTTTTAAAGAAGTTAAGAAATTCCACCACCAGCATGGTACATCAATGCATTGACTAGTCAAACAGAGGGCACCAAGCAGCAGTAAAACTGGAAAGGGCCTTATCTGACTTCCCTTATCTGATTAAATTCATATTTTCCAAAAAGAACCCAGTGGTCTTGAATTCCTTCCCCAGGAATCTTATCAACCGAAAAGGATTAAGCTCATATCACAGGAAAGGAGACTAGAGATTAACACCACCCCCAGCTAACCTTGCAAGAAGCCATCCACTGTTCAGTGGAGGGCCTGTTTTCCCTAAAGCCATATTCCTTAAGTTGCCCACACACCCTTATGAAGAGGGTACAATCTGTACTTTGTTTTCCTATGATATTCGTGTGCATGTAAGAAATTCGCCTGTTTTCTTTTCTGCTATCTATCTGTCTACTGTCAGTTCATTTCATATTTCAGGTACTAAACTCTCTGAGGGTGAAGGGAAAAATTCCCTCCCATGCACTTTCAAATAATGAAAAGCAAAAGTTGCCAAGTAGATTCCACCCAGGTCATGAGCTATCTGTGTTAGTCAGCTTTCCCCACTGTTAGACACCGTCCCTCAGCCCCTCATTACTACAACTAAGGGAAGAGAAGTTTAATTTGGCTCAGCTTTCCATGGGAGTCAAAGCATGCTCAATCGGTTTCAAGGCAGGAACATCATGGCAGAAAGACATCATGGAGCACAGCTGCTCCATAGCAGCAAGGGAACAGAGAAAGGAACAGAACCGAGAGGAAGGGGTGAGGGACTGGATAAAGATTCCAAAAGTAACCACCTAGACACCCTGCAAGTGTGCTCCCCAACTGCCAGGCTGCTCCCAAAGCCAATCAATTTTACAGTTTAATCTCCACATTGTCTGTATGTTGAATCTAATAACACATACGTATGCATTGCTAAGCATGTATTTCAGCCTACTACAAGCAAGTTTTATGAACATCATTACAAACTCTATAACAATAGAAGGGGAGTTTCATTCACTACATTTTCAAGTAGCTAAAGTAAAACAAACGTGCTAAGTAGGCTCTCACACAGACCACAAGCTGTCTTTATACTGAGATTAAAAACACACCTGCAAGTACATACATGCACATGCTTCCATCATGGCAATTGCTGACATTAAAAAACTAAGAAATGAGGATATGTATTAAGATGTTTGCCTAACTGTACTTCAAGATCTAATTTTCATTCTGTGCTCATATACTATGGCAAAAAGTTAATTGATATATCTTAGGAAATTATCCTTCGTGGCCCACCATGCCACAGTTCCACACCTTTCATGAGAATAGTTTTCTTTCTCCTCATATCTATCAATAAATGTTCCTCAACTTCCTCCATGATACATTCCTCTTCGATCAGTGTAAGCTGAGTCTTTCATGTTCAAGGCTGATCTTCTGTCCTGCAAACAGCTAACCAACAATTTCATCTTACATGTGAAAGATCTGAGCTCCAGCTTCTCTTTCTGTTTGATGGCCATCCATCAAGCTTTAATCAGACTTATCTTTTTCTACTTTTCCTAATTCCTAGGTATTGCCTGATGTTCACTTTTTAATAATTCTTATTCTCAAATAATCAATTGACACTCTAAGAGTTGGGACTACTATATCTCTACCATCACCAATACAAAACCATCTTGGACAATGGCCAATCAAAAATTGTCCTATGGGAAATTAAATTGTGTCATCATTTTTACTAATATTACTGTAAAAGACTTTTGTAGACTTAGTTTCAGCTTACAAAGTAACAATGTTATAACAGCCCTCTAGTTTAGAGTCTGATGATTTTATCATGAAAGTTCTAATAATAGTTAGCCAAGAGGTTAGAAACAGCCTTTTGTTGTTGCTGTTTTCTGTAAAATTTCACATAGCTTGATCTGTGAACACATTATTTTGCAACAATACTGTAGTTTATGGATCTATTTTTTATTCTATGTGGGTTTTTACCTTACTTTACTTCAGAAAGCCATAAAAATTAGATTTAGGATATTAATATAGATTTAAAATCCATACCATACCAGAAAAAGTCAAATGTTGACAACTTTAACCATTAGTAGTATAAAATCTTTCCATTTTTTACTTTACAAGCAAAAACAATATTTGAAATGAAATTACAGCATAACCCAATAAATACTCTTCAAATCCTATGACTCCTGATTTATGTAACACATATTTAGTGACTCACAGTCTTATTACTAGGACCTATACATCTGAGTATTGCCCCAGCTGGTCTGACACTAGATGTCATTTCTTATATTCTAAAAGTTATGACTACTTCTAATATATCTTTATTCCACAGCTCCTAACATGATAGCATAAACATAATAGAAAATAACAAATAAGTTTCTGACACTTCAAATGTCATAGAAATTTAATAAATGTTTGTGGAACAAAACTGAAATATAAAAATGCCAAGAACCTGAGAAGACAAAACAACAATATATGAATTCAGATATATGTGTTTCCACTCTGGAGCAACTACTTATTTTTCTTAACTGCAAAAAGGAATGATACCAGTTTCCATGTCCTAGGGCTCTTATGAAAATTAAATAAGCAAGATTGAGTAGTATTAGGTACAAACTCAAGCAATCACCAGATCAGGTATTCTGGCACTAGGAGATTTATTGAAGATACCAAGCAGGCTAGGTGTATAGCAGACCAAGACAGCAGTAGACAAAGTGGGAGCAGGAGACTTTATAGGATCTTTCAGGGAGGATGACAGGCTAGAACACCTAAGGGAGAGCTAATCTGGGAAGGTCCCTGTGGGGGACCTTCAATGTTAACAAAAGAGAGTTTCCATGGTTGCTTGCCCAGGTCAAAGTCAGGTGGACCTGTGCTGGTGTTTGGATTTGTCTTTGTGTGGGGCCAAGGCAGAGAGTCGGGAGTAGGTTGCCTGGGAAACTAGAGGGAGAGTGTTTGCAGCAAGGTACCTGGACAGCTTTGAATTCTAACCTATCATCCCAGACTCTATTTGATAGAAAAAGGGTGAAGAAATCATCTGGCTACTTCTTGCTGAACAGGGGTGTCATGGTCCCATAAGTCTGGGGATCAGGGTGAGGAGTTCTGTTTATTGAAACGGTCTCATTGGAGCAAGGCCTAGTAAGAGTAATCTGAGAGAAGTATTTGGTTAAAATTTGGGACTGTTAATTTGGTGACAGTATTTCAGATGAGAGAAATGAAGCAGGAGGCTACCATGAACATAATAGCAAGCCCTGTAAGGGAACCTAGAAGGAGAATGAGCCAAATGAAGATGGAGTTTTATACATCGAGGTGTCACGCAGAAACAGCTGTGTGTCTATTTTGTGTTATTTGTCTTGAGGTGTGTTGAATGAAGTGAGCTTGGTGCAAGGGGAACCAGTGGAGTTTCCCGAGGAATATGTGAGACTGTAGGAAGAGTAGAGTTGTAAAAGAGAAATGGTAATAGCTAGAGGTCTTTGAATAGAGGACAGATGTGTACTACTGGGTCAGGCTGGGATAGCCATGAGATCAGGCCTTGCAATGGCCATGCACAGGCAACCCTTGGTGAGGTTGGTGGTGTGGGTAGGAGCAAGAAAGAAGTCTATGATCTGAATATGTCATTTTACCATGACTACATTGAAGGAGAGGAGTAAGCAGAGGTTACCCTATCATAAACCCAATATTAAGTAATTTTCCCAGGCTATGATGAGTAAAGCCACAAATAATCATTTTTAACAGTAAATGTTGAGAAACTTTGGGTAAAGATATAAACACAAATACTTTTCGCAACGTCCAAAAATTTAACTAACCAGTAACATCTACTTAGGAGGATAAGCTATCTTTTATTTCTAGAAAAATTTAGGGTAGATTCTCTGATCATTTTTGTACATAAAATATCTGACATATTTCAACAAATATTTTTTAAAGTCCATACTTGAGCTTCCAAAAATGTAACTAGACAGAACTCAGGGGCCAAGACGGAAGTAAATCCAAAGCCATGGTTCTTCTGGGACATTTGACAATACCAAAAACCTAAAATTTGGGTTTGACAACATATAACCTCTCTGAAAATAGTTGATAAAAATCTGAGGCACAAAAATGTTAGGTGCTGGAAACCAGAGCTCCACATAAGTTTAGATTGCCAGTTATTATGCTATGACAAAACAGTAAATGAGAAAGAAAAAAAAAAGTTTCTTGCCTTCCAGGATGACAAAAAACTGTTTTCTTGAATCTCTAAATGGAAAAAAAATTAAAAGTGAGCTCCACTGAGAATTTAATAATGTCAGATATAGAACACATTTCAATAAATGTCAAAGAAATAACGTGTTACAATTCACTTTGTCTACCAAAAAAGCATTTAGAAATTGACAGAGATGATATTAACATATTGTAAAAATCAAAAGGAAGTAAATAAGTTATAGGTCAAAGAAGAAATTAAAAACAAAAATACATTTTTAGTTAAAAAAGATATATATATATATATATATATATATATATATATATAATTACCTTCTAATCAGAGATTCATTGATCTTACTATGTAATAAGATCTTAGAACAACCTTATGATACTATATTACCTTGATATTTTCTTTTTACCTTAAAACTATATTTGTAAGTAAACATTCATAGAAGTAAAAGTAAATAAATCTAAGAGGCTACCTTTAAAACACAATGTAAAAGGGCCAGCCATATAGCTCCATGGATTAAAGAGTCTGCATAGGCAGAGGTGGGCACCCAGAGTCTGGGGTTCTTCCACCACTGTACTGGCCCCACTCCCAAAGGTGTGCTGAGAGAGATTGAGACTGGGCGTGGTAGTGCACACCTGTAATCCCAGCACTTGGGAGGCTGCAAATAAGAGGATCATTACAAGTCTGATCTGTGTAGTGACCCTGTAGACCCTGTACTAAATATATAGAAAAACACATTATAAACTATTCCTCTACATTTAAGAAGTTCTTGTTACATAATAAGTATTATTGGTTAGATATTTCCATTTAATATGACATGATATCATGGCATTGACTAAACTTTGCCCTCAGTTATTTTTTGTTCCTTTGATGAAGGTAATAACTTGAAACTTGATTTGTGCATAAACAAATGAATTTCTGCATAAACTCATAAACAATCTGTAATTTCTCAATTAAAATAATGGAGCCTAGGCATTGTAGCGCACACCAATAATCTAGCATTCAGGAAGCTGAAGCAAGAGGATTGCTGTGAGTTCACAGCCAGATAGAGCTACAAAGTGAGCTAAAGGCCATCCTGAACTTCATAGTGAGGCCTTGTCTCAAGAAGACAAAAGAAAAAGTAATGGAATCTTTCTAGGAGAAAATAAAAAATGAGATGAGGTGACAAGTGTTACATTTTAGAACTAAAAATGTCCTTGAATATCTCATGTATTTTAAAGGTTATTGGACTGTGCGGGCGCTGACCCACCAGTAGCTACATCTACTGATGAATTGAATAGTTGGTGTACTATGAGAGAGCAAAGCCTCAATGGAGGAGGGGTCACTGAGGCTGTGACCTAGAAGGCTATATTCTTGTCCCTGGACTTTCCTTTTTCCCTTTGCATGCTGTCACCTGCAATGTGCACAGCTCTCCCTCATTGTGC
Organism: Myocastor coypus; assembly: GCA_004027025.1. Classification (NCBI taxonomy): domain Eukaryota; kingdom Metazoa; phylum Chordata; class Mammalia; order Rodentia; family Myocastoridae; genus Myocastor; species Myocastor coypus. The sequence goes on along the minus strand of PVJA010017993.1, from coordinate 23,819 downwards.
CTTTCCTGCTTTAAAGCTTGGCCAATCATGGACTGAACCCACATAAACCATGAGCCAAAAGAAACCATTCTTTCTTCAAATAATAGGTGTTGGGTACTGTGTTCTGTCCTTGTGATTGGAAAATGACTCATGCAGAAGCAAGCCAAGAAAACATCACCAGGATGCCACACACTTATGACCCCATCTGTGGCTCCTTTTAAGAATAAAGGGAAAATACTGTCTAAAACTCCTTCTTCTGAGCTCAAAACTGATTTGTCCTATCACAATGCAAAAAAACATGTGATAGTTCTTTGAAAACTTAAAACTAGAATTTCCATGTGACCCAGAAATTTTATTTCTGTGTATACATCCAAAAGAATTTGAAATAGCCACAAGGATAGATATTCTATACCCATATTCATGGCAGCATTCTTCATAATAATCAAGGGGGGATGTAATTAAAATATCCACCAAAAAATAGATAAACAAAATGTAATAAATATATGCAATGGATACCATTTATCTTTACATAAGAAAGGAATTCTGATACCTTTTCAAACATAGGACATTATGTTAAGTGAGATAAGTGAACCACCAAAGAACAAGTTATGTATAATTCCACTTATATGCGGTCCTCAGAATCACCAAATTTATGCAGACAGAAGTAAAATGGTTGCCACAGGCTGGGAGTGCAGAAGGTTAGTGAATTGCTGTTCAGTGGGTGTGGAATTCAGTTTTAGGAGATAAATCAAATTCTGGAAATGGATAGTAGTGATGACTACACAAGATAAATGCAATAATACCACTGAACTACACATTACTGAATGTTTAAACATGGTAAATCTGATAAGAAAAAAAAAAAGGCTTCTCCTACTTCAAAATCCTGCAATCTGCCTGACCTCCACTAGTACCTCTTCATTTTTACTGCCAGCTGAAAGGAAGCTGAGACTACCTTTAATTGTGTTCAGAACATTCCTTCTTCTCATGTTTGTTTTCTCTCCTTTATTTAAAGAAAACACATCTCTTATGAGTATATAGTGATTGATAAAACCTGCCAGGAATAATGAAAAAAAAAGAACAAAGCATATGTATCATTTTCCAAATTTAGCTTAACTATAGCATACTCTGTGGAAGCAAGAGACAGTATCTAGCATTCAAACAGTAAGAGTGTTTATTAAACTGATTGTCCTTCATGCCAGCATTTCCACTGTGGCTTTATCATACTGGAAGTATTTCCAATGTCTAATGCACTCTGTATGTATAGATGGCCATTTGCATAGCAAAGTGTCTTACTCAGTCCTCTCTAGTGAGCTCATGATATTTTATGAGGAGAGAAATTGCTTTCCCCACCATGAATGCCTACAAGGCAACATCAGAGTATAAGGGCAGGGAAGGAAATGCTATAGGTATGACTTCTTCTCTAATATTGATTCCTATCTTTTAATTTAATGAGACCTGAAAATGTGCTTAGAAATATGCAGAGGCTACTAGAGCACCTTCGGCTAATACATTCTGGCTAGTAATCTCATTTTTAGTCTTCCCACATTAAGCAAGGATAGCAGCTACCAGACCCTGCACTGGCAGAATGAGAAACTGATTCATGAGTAAGCCAAGAAGACATTAGCAGTATCTCTATTAAGATCATAATCATATTTTTCAAAAATAATCTACTTTTACAAGGCTCTGGTCCCTAAAATTCAAAGGAATATAGATTACTTACCTCTTATTTTCTGTACAGCATGAAGGTCAGTGTTCACCAGCTAGCCAAAGTGCTCCAATATTTATTAAGCTCTTAGTATGTTTCAGTCATTCTTCTATACAGTGAAGATTTGAATGTGACTGAAACAAAATCTTATTTGCCTGGAAATTGCAATATAATCATGAATTTATTTACCCAGTAAGTGGGACAGATCAATGAAAAGGAGAAAGTTTATAATGGCTCACTTATTTCTCTCAGTAAAGTGAGTATCAAAAGAAATTTTATTGTGAGATAGATATTCCCTTTTCTATAACACATTTCTTTACATATGCTCTGAACCTCTGGCTCTCACTCAGAGGTTATCAAATAAGATGGGGTGAAAATAAGTGCCATCTCTTGAGTCATTTGAAACACAGATGTCTTCAGACAGCAGTATAGTCCTATAGTACACTACACCTAGCAGCTGTGTGCAGAATGAAATTCTTTCCCCTTGCTTTGGGACACGCTCTTATGCACCTGTAGACAAACTCAGCCCATACTTTAGCCTGATTATTTATCTGTCTGCCAAGAGTTCTACAATTTGTAGGATAATTCCTTGATGATCCTTTAATAGTGTTTTCTCACTGTCTGACTTTTAATATTTTACTTACTTGTTCCTATAGTTTGCCTGCTAAGATTTTTTGGAGGGTTGCTTGAGGAAAATACCAAAGAAAAAGAAAAATATTCTCTATTATGTTTAAATTCATAAAACAGAGATAGGCATTACCAAACAACCATTTTCAGAATTACACCCTACCATTAGAATTCATGTCAAATTCCTATGTTGTGTATTACACATACAATTCTATGATATATGCTTCTTTTTCTTCAAGGTACAACACAACATTCCTCCCTGTTAACCAAAAACCAAAATTCCAGAATTAAAACTATAAAGAGATTGGGGCTGGTGAGGTAGCTTAAGGTTAGGCAACTGCAGGGACCAAGGTTCATGGCAGGCTGAGCCCGCCATAACATAAGCAAATAAAGTTTTTTTAAAAAATAATAAATTTCAAATTACATGCTTCATAATTCCCCCCCAAGGGAAAACGGTTTTGCTTTTTAGCTTATCTACCTTTATACCTACAGGTTTCATTGCATTAGATAAGTGTACTTCCAGGAAAGCAAGCAAGACTATGCCTCTCTCACTCATTCACCATATCCCAACCCCCTTGCTGATTCCATTAAGCTCATTTCATCTCCTCCTCTAAACAGAGTTTTTCTTTGCTCTTTTTTTGGGAGTCAGGAATTAAAGCATTATCACATATAAAAAAAACAACACTGGGGCCCGGCAGGATGGCTCAGTGGTCTAAAGTGCCTGCTTAGGAAGGCTTAGGCAGCTTCAGGGACCGTGGTTCGATCCCCGGCACCACATGCTGTGCCAGCCCTGCCCTCAGGGCAGGCTGAGCCAGCCATTAAAAAAATAAATTAATTAATTAAATTAAATTAAAAAATAAAATAAAAAGATAGAAAAACAACACTACTAAGCTGAGAAAAGTGGCTACCATGATCTGCATATGGTTTGTCTCCCAAAGATTTATGTGCTGGACGTTCGATCCACAGTGTGGCAGTGTTGAGGTGGTACAGCTGGGGCCTGCTGGAAGGGAAAAACGCCCACGGGACTCCACTTGCATGCCTCATCAATGCAGTATCACGAGAGTGATGAGAACTTGTAGCAGCAGATTAATTTCTGAGAAAGGAGATTGCTCCAAAAGAAAATCCTGTGGCCAACTGGTCCACTTTCCATTTGTCTGCTGTGTTATGACAAAGCCAACTTATCCTCAGCAGTATCCTGGTATGAGGCCCCAGAGGCATAAGTCAAAGAAATTTCTTTACACACTACTCAGAATTGGGCATTTTGTCATCATAATGTAAAGCAGACTGAGACAGTGATATTTACCCTGAGCCCTGCATTTCCTTTCAAATGTTTACCTACATTGCAGTGAATTGATACATCTGCATAACACATTTCAATATTTTTGTTTTGTCTTTTTGTTTTTCCTTTTCAATCCAACTCTTACTTTTCCTACATTAGATTCAGTTATCTATCTTATATGATATTATAAAAATATTTTATATAATTGGAAACCATACTAATAAGCCAAGGAACATATAAAATATGTAAAACAATTATAATAAGTCACAGTAGACTTTTAGGTACATTGTATACATTGGGTCCTAATACCTTTTATTCTGTCTTTTTTCTTTTATTATATATATATATATATATATATATATATATATATATATATATATGTGTGTGTGTGTGTGTGTGTGTGTGTGCGTGTGTCTATACATATAATATATGTACTTATGTATAGATTATATCTATCTATATAGGTACACATGTATATATACATAAATAGATACAGATCAATTTTTTCATATAAGAGAAATCATGCAACACTTAGGCTTGTGTGTCTGAATTACTTCACTTAACATGATGGTCTCAAGGTGCATTTACTATGCCTCAAATGACTCGAATTCATCATTCTTTATGGCAGAGTAGTACTTTATTATATATAAACACCACAGTTTTTTTCTTTGTCTATTCATCTGTTGATGAAGTGGAAGTTATAGGCAGCTTCTGGGATTTAGCTATTATTAATTATACTGTTATAAACATGAATATGTCTGTATCATTGTGGTATGATGTCTTTAATTCCTCTGGCAAGGTATGCAGAAGGTCAATATCTGGGGCAAATGAATTTCTATTTTAGGTTTTTGAGGAATCGCCATATTGATTTTCATAGTGCTTATATCAGTTTATAGTTCCATCAACAGTGAAGAAATATTCCTTCCTCCATACAACCTTTACTACATTTATTATTGGCTGGTTTCTTGATGGCAGCAATTCTTTCTAGAGTTCGGTGGAATCTCAGTGTTGTTTTGTTTTGCATTTATTGAAAGGCTGGGCCAGACAGATAGATCAGCAGGATAAAGCACCTACTTAGGCAGAGCACAGTGCCAGGGTTTGAGTCCCTGTGTGACCCTTTCCCCAGGGTGCTCTGAGACAGTGATTGAGACTGGGCATAGTGACACATGCCTGTAATCCCAGCTCTTGGGAGGCTGAAAACAGGAGAGTCACTACAAGTCTGATTTACATAGTGAGATCTTGTAGACCCTACAGACCCTGTACTAAATATATATATATATATGGCTGGTGATGTTGAACTTTCTTTATGTATTTGTGGACCATTTCTCCCTCTGAGAAGTACCGATGTATTTCAGATGCCCATTTTTATACTGACTCTTTAAATTAGGGGTTCTACTTTTTGATTTTGTTATGTATTCTAGATATCAATCCTTGTCTGAGAATTATCTGACAAAAATTTCTTCCCATTCTGCAGGATATCTCTTTACTGTGGTTTCCTAGGCTATGCAAAAGCTTTTTGATTTGATATGATTTTGTGTGTTAATTCTTGTAATTATTTCTTGTGCAACTGGGGTTTTGATCACAAAACCTTTGCAAACACCAATTCTTTAAGAGTTTTACCTATTTCGTCTGCCAGCAGATTGTTTCTCCTCTAAAGTTTAGATCTCTGGTTCTACTTAATTTTCACTCAGTATATCCTAAATGGATCTAGGTGCAACTTGGGCAGGTGGGGAGCCATGTTTTCCACACCATTTTTCCTTCAGCTAAGGTATTTGTCCTCTTTTCAAAGATAATATAGCTGAATGTGCATAGAAATGTTTCTTTATCTTCTATTCTGTCCCACTGATCCATGAGTCTAGTTTTGTCAGTACCATGCTGGTTTCATCAGTGTAGCTTTGAAGTATAATTTGAAGCCTGGGATTGTGATATCACATGCCTTGCCTTTGTTGCCCAGAATTGCCTTTGTTAGGCTAGGTTTCTTCAGGTCCCATATGAATGTTAAGTTTGCTTTCTCCATTACTAAAGAAAGAAACACAGAAAGAAATATCCTAAAATTGTTTCTGGAGAAAATTAGTAAAACTATCTAATTTCTTGGGATAGTCTTAAAAACTTATCAGTATTTTGATTGAGTTTGTAGTAACTTTACATAACAGCTTCGGGCCTATCGCCATTTTGATTATATTAGTTCTGCCTATCCAGGGACTAGGGATATATTTCCATTTTCTGGTATCTTCTTCTGAAAGGGAGAACCACTGTACCCAGCTAAATGGTTTGTCAGGTCTGAGGTCACTTTCAAAAGAGATAAGAAATAAATAGACCAGTTTCTCATAAATAGTGGACTGTGGGATTTCCTGAGATAGTCTTAAAAATTCTGATTCCAAGGTCTCACTCTAGAATAAGAATAAGAACTGCATCCCAAGTTTCACATTTTAATATCTCTCTTAGACAACATTTCAGCATATGAACTTTCAGTAACAAATGTACTTGATATCAATAGTAAGACAGATAAGAACTAGAGCTTGGGATATATATTTTCCCTTTCCACAACATATCCAGTATAAAGCTACTGCTCTTCAAATGTATTGCCACTTCCAATCTATTAGTATTAAAGACAAGAAAGTAGCAGAGCCATGGAAAGGAATTCCTGACAACTTGGCTCATACATATCTACACAGACAAGACAGACTTTGGACATAACACTCATTTGAAGATTCTTTTTTTCTAAACAGAAGTAAATAACATCCTGCCAATGAAAAGGAAATTTCTATGCTTTGACACTCAGATCAATAGCACTGGAATCTGTGATAATGACATCCCCATCACATGGTGCTCTGAGACACCACTATTCATATGTCAACCCATCAAGGAACCAATTGGTCCATTTGCTGGCATAGCAGAAGTGTCTCTGAACATAAGTGTATAAACATATTGAGTTAATAAGGGTGTTAGAAAGAAACAATGAAACTTAGCTGTAGTCAAATCAAAAGACACAATAATTGCTGCAGGCTCCCAGTAGGGAGGGCACCTTTAAGGAAGACCTTATATTTGACTGAAAATTTTCTGTACAAGTGCAGTTTTCACAGATAGAAAAGACTGGAAGAGGCAGGCCTGAGTGAAGCAGCCAACTGCATAAATATTTTATAGATCTGCTTGTTGCTTACTGAAGGCAGCATGCAAGTGTCAGCCTGGTTCAAAAGTGTAAGTAGACTCAGCTTTTCGCTCACAATAACAACTCTGTAAGATCTCTTGCTGGGAGAAAAAAATATGCATTTTTTTCCCCTTCTCCTTCTTCCTGCTGTTCCTGGTTATAACAACATTTTCAAATAAAGAAGCATTTTTATAAGGAGTGCCCAAAAAGTTGCAATTTGAAACACTGAGGAAAAAGCTGAATCACCACATAATGTAGAATTCTGACTTCCAAAGAGACTAATTAATCATGAGGCTCTGACTCTGCCTGGATACACAGATCCCCCCATTCAGACCCAAAGCACATTTCACACTCTCCATTTCACAGAGAGTTGCAGAATTTTCTCTATTAAAAGTTGGTTTGTCCCAGGTTAGAATTGGATGCTTTCTCTTTGGGCTTTCACAGAAGTTTTGGTCCTTTTCACGCAATTATCACATTGCCTTGTGAGTCTTTGTGTCTGTTTTTTTCCTTACACTAAAGTCAGATGACTAATCTGGGACCTCTGTGTGATTATGAAATATGATAAAAATCAAGTATGTTTAAATAAAAATAACTTAATTGTGTAAAATTCATATTGCCATTAATTACCTTCAAAGTATTCCTCCTCAGGCTGAGGGTAGAGCTCAGTGGTAAATGTCTACGATCCAGGAACTATTAGGTTCAATATGCCGCAACACAAAAACAAACACAATACCCTATCCTACCACAAACATCTCACGTCATTATACTTTCCACTTTCTGAGGCACATGCGAATCCTCTTCCACATCTTCAGCTGAGCTGTCATGGCTGCCTCAATGCCCTGAGTCAGTTCAAAAATGTTTATCTTTCCTGGCCATTTTGACTTCTGAGCCAGAAGTCACATGGTGCCATTTCCAGGGGACAAAGTAGATGAAGATGCACTGTATATTTTTGAGGATCTACCTTTCCATTGGATAGCACTCCGCAGCAGCAGTCGCTGTGGGTTTTTTGTTTGGTTTGTCTTGCCAGACTTAACGAAGATACTTAGGAAAGAAGACTTCCAGACCTGCTTTAGAAAGTATAAAGAATCATATGATAGGTGCATTAGTGATAGGTAATGTGATTTTTATTGTTATAATTTTTAAAAATTTAAAAATTTGCAGTACTTTTTGAGCACCCTTTGTAAGGATTTTATTTATTTTTCTATTTTATGCCAAATATAGTATGACAAGCACTCAATAAATGTTTGATGAATGAATGAATGACACAATGTAAAGACTATGCTCTATCCAGCTCAGCAGAGACACCAAGATCCCCTCACCACCCTCCATGTCCGACTGCAGACCTGTTCTCATTAGTGTAGTACCTAATTCTCATTCTAACTCTAGTACTAATTCTGTATGGACTTGCTCTGTTCTGCCTCCAAGCAGAAGCTCAAAACAATGGAGATAACAGATCTCCCTATTGTCTATACTCATTGATGACCCACGCCTCTAGTTGGATTCCCTAGAAGCCGGGTTTGAAGAGGAAATTATTTTCTAAGGGGCTTCTCAAGGGCATGCTCTGGAAAAGCTATGTAAGAAGAGAGAAAAGTAAGGGTAGTGTTGAGCACAAATGTGCTATCAGAAATCTACCTTCAGATGGTTCCCAGGGGACTTCTGGAAAACAAAATACTGTCCTTTGTCCCAGCTAGAGGCAAAGGGTCTGATCAGTTCTGTACCTTCAGTCAGTGAGTTCTGGACACAAAAATCTCTTGAGCCTCCAGACATCTCCAGGAGTTGGCTCTCCATCTAAGGCAGTGGCATCCACCCTTTCTTCCAGAATGGGATCACTTGAGCAGTTTAAAGACCTATGTAGGCTTTAGTGTTTTAGTTCAAATTTCCAAGATGATTTTTTCATTTGCTCTGAGGTATAATTTGGATGCTGAAATTTTCAGATCTCCACATGGGACTCTAATGTACGGATCTGTTACAGAATTGCTGAGCTAAGGGCAATCACCATAGACACAGAAGGTGTTCTGTGCCTTCTGTATCATCACCCCAGCATCTGGGAGATTAGATCAGCAGATCAGCCAGGTAGGAGCTTTGTGGGGTCTCATCAATGTCTGTTCTGCCCTAACGCTCCAAGACTCACCTGAAACCTAGGAAGATAACTCAACTCTATATTTCTTCGTGGTTTTTCCAAACCTGCACTCTCCTCTGTCCATGTCTCAATCAAATGCTTTATCATTTCATTGTGATAAATCAGAGCACCAGGAACCATCTTCCAATACCTCTCCTTTCCCTTCATTTATTCAAGGATCCAAGTCCTGCTCATGTTTAACTTTCTCAATATTTCTGAGCTCCCTCTTCTCCTCTCTGTCATTTCTCCCGGTGTCATGGTTGGAGAGTGATGGCAAGCCTGCCGTTTGGTGTGTGCTCCCTGGGTGATACCCACTGCATCAGGCATATCTCTGAGCCTGGTGTTTCCCCCCACGTCAGACACATCACCAGAGTACGCCAGGAATCAGTGGTGGTACACAGGGTAAGCTAGAGAGGAGGGAGAGGCTAGCCAAGGGACGGAAATGTCAATGGGCAACAGGGTCTATCCTGCCAGCTCCAGATCTCTGATGATAGATGTTTGCACACACCATCCACACCTAACTAACATACACATGTAGGATTAGGCACATATTTTACACAACTGGCTACACACACCTGTGCAAGATTTATGTATGCATATGTATACCTAATTATTCACACAGAGTCAGGTTCTGTACACATTCTATGCACATCTAACTATACACACATATGCTGGACATGTGCATCAAAACTCAGACTTCTCTGAATATGGAAACTGACTGCTGTGGTCCACTGTCACGGGTTCCACAGTAGTGTCTCGATTATTCCTCTCTCTTGCTGGGACAAATACTCAACACCCAAATGGAGGAAGGAAAGGTTTATTTAGTTCAGTTACTGGAGGTTTCAATCTGCACTTGGCTGGCTCCAAGGCAGCATGCAACATGGCAGAGAGTAGCCGTTCACGGTGGGAGCAAAGAGCAGACAGCCAACTGGAGGAGTAGCAGCAACAAGGGCTACAGAGAGCCAGTCTTCTCCCTTAAATTGCATTCACGCTATATGCACTAGGCTGGGTGTAACAATCACACCCATAATATCAGCAGTATTAAAACCTATAATCCCAGCTTTGATCATGAATCAATCTCAAATTCTAGAAGTCCCTGCTCCATGACTGAGGCTTTGGTGGACAACCAGACAGAGACTGTAACAGTAGGGCTGGAGCAGGGGCACAAGGACCCCCACGCACCGCTACACTTGCTCTACTTCCAATATGCCCTTTTCCTCCTTTGCTCTTTTTGTCCATATGACACCTAATTTTCTTTAAATATGGTACCAACTCCCTCAGCAAACTTTCTTTTTGTCTTTCCTTTCCTTTCCTTTCTTTCTTTCCTTTTCTTTCTTTTTTTTTTTTTTTTTTTTTTTTTTTTTTTTTTTTTTTTTTTTTTTTTTTTTTTTTTTTTTTTTTTTTTTTTTTTTTTTTTTTTTTTTTTTTTTTCTTTTTTAAATGTATTTGGTTATTGCTGGATCTCACTATGCAGTTTGGACTCACAGTGATCCTCCTGTTTTCAGCCTCCCCAGTGCTGGGACTATAGGCGTACACCACTGTGCCTGGACTCTGAGGTGGGCAGGACTAGAGTAGTGTGTGGGATCAAACCACAGTCCTTGTGCTTTGCCTAAGCCTGTCTAAGAAGGCACCGCAGTGCACTGAGGTATCTCGCCGGGCCTCAGCAAACTTTCTATAATGCTGTTGGCATAAGCTGAGTGCCGTTCTCTTGCACCTCCTGTTGCCATGACACACACATCCATATGTCTCTCAGTGCTAAGTTGAAATGATCCTTTCATTTGAGCAGCAGACATTTAAATGGGGTAACTCTCTTCTTCCCTGCTGGGCCTTTCCTGATTACTAATCTAAAGCAGTAGAGTGACCGGTCTTCTCTATCTCCTCTAGTTCCATTTTCTGGGTTGTACTTACTAGTCTCCATTTTCTTACCGATTTCCATTGCTTTTCGCCCTCCTACAGGAGTATAATCACCATGAGAAGGGAGAATGTGTTTTCTGAAGAAATGAGAAATAGAGGTCCAAAGCTGATCCCACTACACATAGTTCAATAATATTGATTAACGCTAAAAACAATAGAATTACTCTGCCTTTTCATTTCTGCACCCCTCAGATTCCTCCCAGAAGTTACCAGGTAGTAAACATGGAATGAGGAATGTAGAGGGACACTCTAGGGAAGAACAGGGCCCCAGAGAATGGACAGCATGCTGGGGATGGGAAGGAAGGCATCTGCACAGCACCGAAGGCAAGAGAAAGCCTCAGAGCCCCGCGGCTGTGAAAGCAGTTGACCCTTTCTTGGAATGATGAACGGCGCCCTGTCATTGCAACCAAATCCCTCAGTATTTGTAGAAAAAGGGTAGGACATGGACACAGTTCAAGTCAGTATTGAATGAGTCCCAACTGTCCTCTGAAGGAGTCTGTAGCCTCTCCAGGTTTTCAGTAATCATAAGGAGAGACACCACCAGATCTGTGATTGTAAGACCAAGAAAACAAGGAAGAGCTAGAAGCCAAGGGGGCTGATTAAAGGGATGGTCTTGAGGGACAAATGGAAGATGAAGATTCTTAATCAGATGGGATAGGACAGGTTCCTGGGGTAGCAGAGAGATCTGAATACCAGAGCTGGGTCCCCACAGGGGCTGCAAATTGAGATATGGTAACAGAACACAAATAGGGACAAATGTCATATGCTAAAGAAATCACTTGAAGAAGACTTCTTGGTTTAGAAAATGAGACTAATTATGTTGGGCCCTGTGTCAGAGATGCTTGAAGAACATTTGGTTTGAGATAAAGCAGAATAGCCACAGTTAATGATCAAATTTAAAATACCAAGCACTTAACTTGATAAGTTCCACAACCTTCTTTTTGAGTGTACACTGCTTTTTTGCATTGAGAGTCTGAATGTATCAAAATAAAAGGCATTTGCTAATCTTTAGTGGTAATATAACATTTTGAGAATGCTAGGGAAGAGTTGTATTCTTGTTGTTTCCTTTTCCCCTGGCTCTTTCCATAATATATTGCAGCAGTCAGTATTCATGGCCTCAACAGATGACGAAAAACTTTAGGACAGAAGCCATTCAACCTACAGCTGTCTAAATACTGGAGAAGTAGTCAGAGCATGAAAAATAGATGGAGCACATTTGGTGAATGAGGACAAGGAGGGTTCTACTTTCCAAGAGCAGAAAAATTGCAAGGTTAGGGGAGATATGGAGCAAGATAATTAGAGGGAAGGAAGGGAAGTTAGCCTCTAATCGGGCTCTGGAAAGTAGTGCATACCTGCTCCCAAAATATGGGGTCCCTGGAACACTTAGGGAATCTGTGGGCGTATTTACAAGTGAGGAGCCCTGTAAGGAGAACAGCTGACTCCTGTATGTAGCCCAAAGAGAATCTCAGCAAGCGCAGGCCTCTGGGTGGAGGAAGAAGCATAAAGGTATCCATGTGTCTCAGGGGACCCTGAAGTCATATGGAGAGCTTCAGAAGAAGCCTCAGATCAGACATGACGGGTGGCATGGCTGAGACCCAGGAGGATGCCAGTGTCTCAGAGGATCCTTGGATATTTTCACACAAACCCACAATGCTCAGAGTGAGGAAGTTCGTGATTCTGAGGACAGGGAAGAGTCCTTACCAGCTGTGTGTGTGTGTGTGTGTGTGTGTGTGTGTGTGTGCACGCGCGCGTGTGTCTGCATGTGACAGTGTTATGGTTTGTGTCTAGGTGTCCTCCCAAAGCCTCATGCAGCCATGGGAAAGCTTCTGGAGTTTGTGATTGATTCATGACCTAATGCTCAGATTATGGGAGTGAGTGCTATCCTTGCCCTGAGGTGGATAATCTGCATTACAATGTAAGGAGGGGAAGGAGGCTTGCAATGACTGCCCCTCCCTTTGTTCTTTGCTGTTTTCAGCAGTGAGTTGCTGCCCTCTTTCATGTGCCACTCTGCCTTGGAGCCAGCTGAGTAAGGACTGAAACCTCCACTAACTATGAGCTAAATCAACCTTTCCTTCCTTAATTATGGATGTCAAGTATTTTGTCCCAGCAATGAGAGAAAAGTAACTGAGACAGATGCTAACATGCCTGTGCCTGCCTATCAGTGTGTACTTTTGTGTATGAGTATGAGGGAGTGTATGAGTACTTTGTAGTTTTGGAACAGTTTATTAAGAGGGGTAGGCTTTCACTAAAATTACTTTATAACAAATCACTTTTTGTAAAAAAAAAATGCTTAAATGTAAAATTTATTCCAAGATTTATTAAAGTTCTACATTTTTCCCATAAACAGTAATAATGTTTAAAATGAAAGTGTACAAGAGACATTTTTCTAAGTATCTTGAGATAAATGGTTAACTCCTTTTCCTAGGGCAACCTGGACTCTGGAGGTCTCAATACATCAGGAGGACTGGCGACAACTCTCCAAGGGGTCTTGGGAGAGCCTAAGTGTCCTTTCTCTAATTGCAGATTCCAGTGTAAGGGAAGCCTCTCACAAAAGAAACTGAACCCTCAGCAGAAGGACAGCCTCTTGGTATCCTCAAGGTGACACAGATCTCTGTAACATTTTCTCTGAACTTTAAGTGAGCTTGGCTCGGGTGGGAGTGGGGGTGGGGCAGGGGACAGCTTCAACATTTTATTCCTCCCATGAGAATCCTCTTCTTTCTTCCCTGATAAATTTACAAAAGCATAGCCAGTGACATTTAAGCTAGTTTGGGTTTGATTCATGACTTCCGAGTATATGTTTTTTTGTGCAATGTTCCACTTGCTTGAAAAGAGAAAATAAACTCCTCAGAATCACAAAGTGTAAACTCAAATCCTCATTCTGTGAATTGAGCCAAATCCCTGTCATTTTCAATGGTTCAGCTTCCTGGTCTAGAAAATTACAATATGATTTTAGGCAGATTCTTAGATCCCTCCAAAATCTCCTAACCTACACATATCCTATAATTGAGGTGTCCTCGGAGGGAGGAATAGGGAGACATCTACATCTTCTCAGGCAACCTACTTCCCTAAAGCTTCCACACTGTGCACATAGGATTCTTCCCTTTTATCTAATTTCCGCAGTTGTACTAAACTGTAAATACTAACTTCCCACAGCCTCAGACTTTCTGCCTTTTGCAAATGTATGGGAAAATGAGATTCTTATGAAAGCAAAATACTGATATCCAGACTCATCTCATGCATTATACACAATGGAAATAAAATTAGATACATCATATTCGGCAGTTCTTCACTTGCAACTTTTATGAAGAAAGACAAAGAGAAATGACTCAGTATCCTCTCTACTAAACTGTATTTCTGCTGGTGGGAACAGAAAGTTGGCCTTCCTCTTCAAAGGGTTTCTCCAACAAGTCCTAAAGCTCTTCTTCCTCACCTTGGTCAAACTGAAATTGATATATTTTTATTTTCTCTCTTTTCTTCTAGGATTATTTATTAAATTTGGAGGGCTAAACACTGAGATACATTTCCCACTTACACACTACTTTCTTCCATTTTTTAAATATTTAGTTTGAGTCAGGACCTTACTAACTCACTAAATTGCCCAAGCTCAAACTTGCAATCTTCCCAGCCCTGCCAAAAATACTGAGATTATAGTTATGTGTGACCACACTACCTCAGGACCATTTCTGTTTATAAACTGGCAGACAGGAATGAAGAGGAGCCGAGTATTGTCCATGCAGGCTTGCATGGTAAATGGAAGCCTGGCTCTGAGCTTCATTTTGGGCCCTTAGGCTATAAATATGAACTCTTTGGTAATGGACTTCCTGATATTTCCCTAAAACACAATACAAATATGGAGGTCTAGTCAGATATGATATATTGCCACATAGTTCACCTTTCTATATGTAGGTTTTGGATATAGCAAATTTATACATAATATATATGTGGTGGGATGTTTTCTAGGAGTGCAAAGAAATTTCAAATTTCACTAGCATGTCACAGAATAAACATTTGTCAGTAATATATTTATTTATTTTGGGTCATTCTTATAGGAGACAACAAAATCATTCTAGTGTTATTACAAATGATATTTTCACTTCAGAAAAAAATGATGATAAAATCAAAGGAATTGAATTCACATTGTATGATGTTAAAATGAATTTTTACCTTGACTAGCTACATGCTGATATCTGTGATCTAAGTAACTATATTGAGGACAGCAATGTATAATACAAAAATCATGCTTGAATACTTGTCATCTTGGTCTTTGCAATGTGTACTATTTCTAATGTCATATCAATTATTTCTATATTCTCTTCAAAATAAGTTTAAAATAAAAAAAGACAAAAAGGAAAACAAGAGGGACAAGGACAAAAATTTAAGGTTTCTGGAAAACAAGTGGTAATATGCAACCAAATGCCCAAACCTACGTAACTACCTGTTAATCTGAGGAACAGATTTGAGAAAAAAAATACATAATATACCAACCATTGTTAATCAGATATTCTTATTTTGAAAATCTGTAGCATATATTGTTGTATGTTACCCTATTTCTGTCATTGTTTCTGATTTCTGTTCTTGTTTTTTGTATTTAACGTTTCAAAATGAAATAATGCAATTAAATTTGATTAAAAAAATAAATAAAATAAGGTGATACTAGGGCCAGCAGCGTAGCTCAGCAGACTAAGCGCTTGCTTAGGTAAGTGCAGGGGCTAGGGTTCAATCCCTGGCACCGCATGCTGCACCAGCCCCAACCCTGAGTGCACTGAGCCAGCGATGGAGTCCCAATGTGGTGGTGCATGCCTGTAATTCCAGCATCAGGGAGACAAAAATCAGGAGGATTCTTATGAATCTGAGCTGCATAGTGAGACCCAGCACAAAAAGAAAAGAAAAAAGAAAAACTTAAAAAAAATATAATGATAGTGAGAATTTCCAACATTCACTTGTGGCTGTCTACCTTCCAGCTCTGCTCCATGAAAGGCCTATCCACAGGCAGCATGACCATCTCGGCACACAGGTGTTAACACTAATACCATTCACACTGAGGAGCACAAGCTGTCTTGAGTAAATGACTGACTTCCCACTTCAGGCAGGGAAGACAAAACTAGGCTTCAAGTATCGTCAGGTTTCCTAAACTAAAGAATCTTCAGTGCAATGAGCAAGGGCCAGGAGCCAGCTGGAAGGACCCAGTCATTGCAAGAAGAGTAATTTGAAGGCAAGAATGATCAGAGAGTGCAAAGCATGGAGTCTAAGAAGTCCATGGTTCATGTCATTCACAAAAGACAGAAAAAGCCCATTTTTTTCCACTGTTCCAGAGGCAAGCTATTAAACCTCTTTCTCATTCTAAAAATTGTTAATTAATGGGGAAAATAAGCAGATGTGCAGTAAACACATTATTTCAAGATAGCCAAATGTCTCTATTGACAAGAAAAGCCCTTTTATAGGAATTTTATTTAATAAATGTGTAAGAAATCACACCTTTTGTAAAATTCTAATGAAATTATTGATGAAGGAGAAAAGTGACACTGAAACCATTAGGCAGCTGATTAATGGGAAACACAAGGGGAAGAAGAAAAAAATGAAGAGAGCAAGTGACTGAATTCAGCTACTAGTTCATGAAGTCAGCCTTGCCAATATGCCAGGAAGGTTAATTTTACTAACACCGACAGATATGAGAGACTTCCAGTGTTATCAAAGATACTGAGATTTTACTAATGTGTTCTGTATTGCTTCTGATAAATTGACACGAGATTGATGTTTACGATCAGAATGCAAGTAAAATCTTATTGTTACAGCTTTCTTTTACAATCATAATTTATGTTCTTCACTGAGAATAAAAAAAAAAATAAGACTTGGTCTAATAAATCTTTACTTTAACAGCTGGGAGGTACTTGGATCTGAGAAACCGTTAAAGAGTTTTTTCCTAGACAATAAATAATAGAGATAATATCTAGTATTTTCATGTATAGCAAAATCCTGTAACTACAAATTACTATTTTGGGAAAGGGGTTTGATCCTAGGCACCACATGTCATGCCAACCCTGCTTCTGGACAAGCTAAACCAGCTACCAAGACCAGGCATAGTGGTGCCCACCTGTAGTCACAGCACTGGGGAGGCTGAAAACAGAAGGATCACTAGGATTCTGAGCTATACAAATACATTAAAAGAAAGAAAGAAAGAAAGAAAACATTACTTTGTTGCTCAACAGTGCTTATTTACTAATGACTTCTCCAAAATAACTTACATCCACTTTAGGGGAATATAAAATGCAGTAAGTCTTGTATTTGTTTCACAGAACAGGGATTTAACCCAGCAATTGTATCCCAGTACCTCTACACTGAGCTACATCCCAGTCTCATATATATAAAGAAATAACAGCCGGGCGTGGTGGCTCACGCCTGTAATCCCAGCACTTGGGAGGCTGAGGCAGGAAGATTGGTGCGAGTTCGAGACCAGCCTGGGCTACAAAAGTGAGCGCAGGACCAGCCTCAACTGCATAGCGAGACCCTGTCTCAAAAAGACAAAAAAAAAAAAAAGAAATAACAATGAGACACTTGTTTCAAAACATGTTAGTAAGACAGCCACAATAATTGACAAAATGCATATTGTTTATATTGTTTTCATAGTACAAGATGCAGATATGATAACTTTTCTAAATATTTTTGGTACAAATATTTCTTCTCATTGAACTAAGAAAAAGTAGTTGCATGCATAGTCCAATGTTCCATAATAGCAGTGGGTTATCAGCAGAACTGGCAATGTTGGAAGCTTTTGTGCACTTCAGCTTTTCACAGCTCAGCATAGGAATATGGCTTTACTTTTTACGTCTCACAGTTAAGTTTTTCTCTGGGTGGTTAAGGCCAAGTTGAAGCAAGATATATATAACAAAACATGTAACTTTTGTATCTGACAAAGTCAGTCAAATCGCCTCAGGACTTACCTTGAAACCATGTACAGCATTTTGTAGAACTTTTGTGAGTATCAGCCATCTGGATGAGTCATGGCCATTGCTTGACCAGTTGGCTCTCTGTGAAAGCCTGAGAGAATGTTTTCTCTCTAGGTGACTCTCCTTAGGCACACTATACATCATCAGTCCCTTTCCTCTGTGGCCCTGTAATCTCCTTGAACAGAAAATTTGGGAAACCACCAAGTTATAGGATGTGACAGTACAGGTTCTCTTATGTCCTGAGTCCTCACTGACCTTGAAGGGTTAGGGCCAAAATACTGGCTATCCTTGTAGCCCTTCCTTTTCTCTAATTATTTGTCCTGAAAACTTAAGTTTTTAACCCTTCAGAAGAGAAGTTTGTGATACTATTACTCTATAACATAGGTACTTGAGTTTAACATCACTGTCTTTCTGGATATCAAACTTCTTAGATTTAGCATGGAACTGGCATTTTTCCATCAATCATTAATATGCTAATAAATCCCTATAAAATGTGATAAAAATCAGTTACACATTTTTACATAGAAATTTAAAAATCTAACTATATACAGAACTGTAGCAGGTCCATCCTATGGCATTTTTCCTTTTCTCTTATTCTGTTTTATTACCCTTTTTTTAGAGCAAATATTTACTTGAGAGAGAGTATAGCAATAATTGAAATGACATTAGAAGCAGCATATGTCTAGAAGACAAAAATGACAGGCATTCCAAGCATGGTTTTAGTATTACACATTGTAATCCTCAGGGTCAAAAAATTGTTGGAGATTCTTAGGACCATTATCTAATTCATCCTGTATATATAAGGGTATGGTTTTGCTCCTGCCATGTTTTGTAACTTTTCTACTTGCTGTCTCTTCATTGTTTAATCCTTAATTTTTTTTTTTACCTCTACTTAGCTGTGTTATGGATTTCCTTTTTTATTTCTTTTGAGTTCTTACATTAGGGAGATCATATAATATTTACACATGTAGGTCTGGTTTATGTCACAAAATATGGAATGCTTCACAAATTGTGTGTCATCCTTGCACAGAGGCCATGCTAATTTTCTCTGTGTCATTTCAATGTAAGTATACGCATTACCAAAGCAAGCACAAGCTTTGTTTTTTCTCTGAGACAGGGCATCACTAACTAAATTAACCAGGCTAGCTCAAACCTAAAGTTCTCCTGCCTCAGGTTCCCACAATGTTCAGATTACAGGGCTTACCATCATACCCATATATAACTCCTATGGTATATGCTAAGAGTGAGCTCTTTCAGGCTTGGATGGTGACATGCTAATATAACAATGAAGGAATTTAGGAAAATCAGTTCTCTCTCATGGGCTTGTCCCTAAGTCTTTATTTCCCTTCCTATTATAGATATTACTACAAAGCTAAAAGGTGCCTTTTTTCTTTTTGTGTGTCTTGTATAGGGTCTCACTTCACAGCTCAAACTCAAAGTACTGCTCCTCCTGTTTTCAGTCTCCACACCTTTGGGATTACAGGCTCGGGCTTGGTGGTTGGGGTTGGGGCTGACATGCAAAAGATGATTCTTAATATGCTAATGTCCATCCATAGCCCCTCACACCAGGTGGACTGATACATCAGACAGATTATGCCAAATGTCTGAGCCAACCAAGACAGAAAAGAAAAATTAGAATGGCAAAGTAGCACTTTTTGAAATAATCAGGCAATTAGAAAAATATACCATAAATAGATTCTGAGAGTATTAGAAGTATTTAATGTTCAGAAGTGCTATAAGATAACTTCAAACTGCTCACCATGTACAGCATTATATCACTGATGGGGCTGAGGAGATAGCTGAGTAGAATAAGAGCTTGCTTGGTAAGCACAAGGACCTGAGTTCAATCCCTGATTCTGAGAAAGAAAGAAAGAAAGAAAGAAAGAAAGAAAGAAAGAAAGAAAGAAAGAAAGAAAGAAAGAAAGAAAAGAAAAGAAAAGAAAAGAAAAGAAAAGAATTATATCACTAAGGGCTGATGAACATATTATGAAGTTAATGTTTACATTTCACTTTGTACCACCTCACCACATTTAATTCTATTCTGTCACGGTATCACTGTTGACATAATCTCATCATGTTAGAATTTAAAAAAAAAAAATCCCAAATGGTAATGCCAGTGAATAACTTAGCATTAAGATTTTCTTATTACTCCTTACTAAAGATCATTTGAGTTCGTTGATTAGATGTATCTTCAACATGCAGGCAGAGCTAATTTTTGTCATGCTATACCAGCTAATTGTGTATTTTTTACAGGTGTTGATTAGCAGCTACTCTGAAATGCGCAGCCTCAAGCTGTAGTGGAAGATCTCATGTGGCTGTGCTGTGCACCCTGGGAACTCCTCAGGTTAGAGTGTCACCCAAGAGTCAAGGGCACGCTCACAATGCCCTAGATGCAAGGAGCAGCTGTAGCTCCCCGAAGAAGACTGGTGCCTGCACGTGATAAGTTAAGAAACATCAAGGACTGTGCCATGAGACAGGCCACAGGCCTGGGGAAGGGCTGCCTCCCAGCGACAGAGACAGACAACCGAGACAAGAAACCACAGGATGACCACCCAAGTCGCAGTCCACTCCTGGAAACCTCTGAATTGAGTCACTGTTCTCCTGCATTTCTTGCATTTCTCCATTTTTCTCCCCACTTACCTCTCCTGAGTTTTCTCCCTTCACTGGACCATAAGTCCTTACTCCACTTATTTTCATCAAAGATGTATAATCTCGTAATTTAAAAAGACAGAATGAAAAGGAGCTTATACCATAAGTGCTCCCTGTGCTTTGTCCCAGCCCCAAGTCCCTTGAGGCAACTGCTTCTACTCACCTTTGTAAGTAAGGTGTTTTAAATCAGGATTTAAGCTTAAGCTCCTACAGACAACAGCCTGAGCAAGCCAACTTCACAGTGAGCGATATGTAGGCACTACTACCTCGAGCACTGGAAGTATAACAGAGTTACTTATCTGTCAAAAGTCAGTTTTAAGAAATACATTAAAAACTGAACAAATCTAATCTAGTTTATAATCTTTGATTGAAATAATATGTTATGCTACTATTTTTTTAACTGATGACTAAGCCCAACGCCTTCATTCTGAGCTACATCCTCAGAACTTTTTTACTTCTTGCAATGACAGAGCCTTGCTAAGTCCTTACATTGCCTAGGCTGTGCTTAATCTTGCAATGCGCATGACCCAGCCTCCCAGAGTGTTGGGATTCCAGGTATATCCCACTGTTCCCAGCTCTTATGCACTGTTATAAAACCTTTATGGCAGAATATCAACTTTCTGCTCTAACAAGTCAGGATGTTTTTCACTCACACTAGAATATTCTTCCACCATTCTTTCCTAACTTAAGCCATTGTATTAACTTTCTTTATTTACTGACTTCTGTTTCTTGGTCCACCAATTTTACCCCTGTAACTCATGTTTACGTCAGTCTCTACCACCTCTCCTCTGCCTTTCCATGTCTATTTCTCCACTCTCCACTCCATAGCCTAATTTTTAGGTTGTAGAAGTTAATATTTCCAGCCTACCTTTGACTATACATAAATCTGCCACAGCTGTGCTATAGAGTTCTCATGGCTATTTTACATCACCTGGCTAAGTCAAATTGTTCCTATATTTAGCCAAATGACAGTCAGACTCCTCACTATCGAAGTATTTTCAGATAAGATCAACAGTTAAATCAGTACACTGTGGTTAAAGCAGATGAACTTCCAGTAGTGGGGGCCTCACCCTATGAGATGAGGAGGAAAGATTGAGCTCCAAGGAATTTGGCTCCCATGGCAGCAGCTGTCTGTCCTTCCCAGTCTCCAACCTACCCACTTGGGTGCAGACTGCAGACTTGCTCACTTTCACAACCTCATGAGTAAATTTCTTAAAATAAGTATCTCTAGGTGGACAGATGACATAGCCTGTTGGTTCTGTTTCTCTATTCTAACAAATGCTGAACCAATCATATTTAAGTGAAAAGCATTTATGATATAATTGTTTCCACTCATCTATTTCTACTATAACAATTGTAACAATTATGAAAATAGCTGAACTAACAGTATACTAGGATCACAACCTTTTCCCCACAGACCTGAAAGAGTAATTTCTATGCCACATAAAAAAAAAAAAAAAACCTAGAGTCAGCCAGATACCTCAGCAGATTAAAGTGCCTGCTTAGGCAGATGCAGGGACTGGAGTTCAATCCCTGGCCTGCCATATGGGCCCTGCCCCCTGGGGAATGCAGAAATGGTGATTGAAACTGGACATGATGGCACGCACCTATAATCCCAGTGCTTGGGAGGCTGAAAACAGAAGGATCACTATATGTCTGATCCGTGTTGTGAGACCCTGTAGACCCTGTACTAAATACATAAAAAGAAAGAACACCTATTGTCAGGATGAAAGTGTTTTATTGTAACTCGCCATCAATGATTTAAAATAATACAGCATTCTAATTTGTTTTATATTGGGATAATGATTTTTCTCGTGCCCATTTTTTTAGAGCATCTAGTTGCCTTACATTTTTCTTATTAAGAAAAGACATATCCTCCCTATGACAGTAGTGTCATGCTTATTTATTTATTTATTTATTTATTTTGTATTTTTAGGGAAGGGTCTATAGGGTGTTCTGGATCTCACTACTAGGTTAGACTCATAGTGATCTACCTATTTACAGCCTACCAAGTGTTGCAATTACAGGTGCATGCCACCAAGCCTAGTCTCAGTTACCATCTCAGCACACCCAGGGGATATGGCTGACACAGCAGGTCCAGGAATTGAACCCCCGGCCCCTGTGCCTACTTGCAGGTGGCTTGGCTGGCCCTACTTACATCATTTAGACCCTTGCATGTTACTCTCTTTATTGCATAGAATTAACATTTTCTTAAGATACTCCTTGGAGACCAGTAATTTACTCTTAGAATTTAGACTGAATTCCAGCCTACCTTTAACTATACATAAATCTACCACAGCTGTGCTATAGAGTTCTCATGGCTATTTTACATCACCTGGCTAAGTCAAATTGCTCCATTCTAAATATTAAATTTAGAATTTAGACTTCTTTCAAGGACTGAAGCATTTATCATCCTGGATTTCCTTGAAGTGTCTTCTGGAGTCTACAGTTACTTTTGGTATTCTCATCTGCTTCTTGGATTTTAGTTACTTTCCATACCACAAGGACAAAATACCCAATAATCACATCTTAAAAGTAGAGAGGTTTATTCTGACTCACAGTTTCAGAAGTCTCCAGTCTTTGCACAATTGGTACCATGATGAAAGCCAAACAGAAGAAGACTGCTAGGGTCATGGCAGTCAGGAAGCAGAGAGAACAGGGAAAAGCTAGGGAGAAAATGAATCCTTTCTGGCTGAGCTCACAGTAATCCACCTCTTCCAATAAGATCCTAACTCCCAACAGCAAGTCAACTACATCACCCCCAAGATTCAATTGCCTTCCAAAAGTTTCATGTCCTAAGCCTATGAGCCTTGGGGGTCACTCTTGATCTAAACCATAACACCCAGCATATATTAACTTTTCAGAAAGAATATATAAAAGATGAGTTATCTAAGTATTTTAAACTATTACTGTGGGCTCACATTTGGCAGTACTTCGTCTGTTATACAATTCTAAGTCCTAATATTTCCCATGAATTCTGTTGGCATCTTATCATTTCCATTGTTAAATACCTTGGAACAGAGTCCATTGTTTTGGACTAAGCTCCTACATTAGGTCCCATAGATCAAACCGAAAGGAGTCACCTGTGTAAAAGGTTATATGTTCAAAATTAACTTTAAAAAGGACTAGTTAAAAACAAAACAAAACTATAACCATGAAAACCAGGACATGCCAATAAATCTGACTTTGGGTAATAAGGAAGTCTCAAAAAAAAAAAAAAAAAAAAAAAAAAAAAAAAAAAAAAAAAAAAAAAAAAAAAAGGAAGTCTCCAGTGCTTTAATGCTATAGGAAGAAGCACTGAGATGATCAATGGTGTGCGTGTGTGTGTGTGTGTGTGTGTGTGTGTGTGTGTGTGTAGAGGGTGTATAATTGGGGATTGAATCCTTGGCCTTTACACTCACATCCCCAGCCTTTATTTATTTGCTTTCTGGTGCCAGGGATAGAACTTAAGACCT